>CAJQZJ010012579.1:9882183-9922282 GCA_907164525.1 Lophiomys imhausi
GAAACCCTGTCTCGAAAAACCAAAAAAAAAAAAAAAAAAAACCCCAACACATACACACACACTCACACACACACACACACACACACACACACACACACACAACTGACTATAACAGACAAGAACTTTATTTTATTGTGCATTACTTGGAACTATGTATCTCTTCCTACTGTATATACAATTTTGTAAGTTTACATTTTGATATAAGATTCAGTAAATATATTCTTTTCTTAAAATATGTTCCTTTTGGGGCTGGAGAGATGGCTCAGTGATTAAGAGTGCATAGGGTTTTTACAGAGGACCCAAGTTCAATTCCCAGCAGCCATATTGGGCAGTAACAATCACCTGTAACAGCTTATTATGTTCAATGTCATTTCAATTGAACCCTTTTTAGGAACAAAAGTGCAATTAGTAACAGTTTTATTGTTATTGTAACTATGATCTCAACATCATCACCTCCGTTTATTGAACATCTGCTATATTCCAGAAACTTAGCAGGAATCATATTTAATTTTGAAAACAACCACACATGATAGCACTGTCTCCATTTTACAGGTGAATAAAAGGACAAAATAACTTTCTGGAGAAAGTAATGAGCAGCAGGAGAGTCACCCCAGATCTGCTAACTTGCTGCAGTCATCCATCACTGACCATGAATGGAGGGAAATTGGCAGTTGGCCTCCACTTCCAAATCTGGCTTCTCATAGTCTGAACAGAAGTTTAGAATTGTTCCATCTTCTTTTCCTCTCCCCTTTACCTCCTCCTCCTCACCATCTCTTATCCTCTTATCCCAAAATAAACTCATAAACTCAACTTGAAAAGCAGAGATCAATTGTGGAGGAGACTCAAATGAACAAAGTCACCATATTATTAATGAATAAGTTTTCATTGTGTGACATTTTAGTAACAAGGTATTGCAAGTTCAGTGCATCTTTTTTATGAAGCTCAGCACAGAAGACTCTGCTGGGAGCAATCTTCACACAGAGGCTCCAAGTTTGGGCTTTAAGAACATTAGAAGTTTGGGCAGTGGTGGCGCACGCCTTTAATCCCAACACTCGGGAGGCAGAAGTGGGAGGACTTCTGTGAGTTCAAGGCCAGCCTGGTCTTAAGGGTGAATTCCAAGACAGTCAGGGCTATTTCACAGAGAAACCCTGTCTCAATACCCCACCTCCAAAAATTAGGAAAGCTATGCTGAAATTTGGTACAGCAAAATAAATTTAGGCATAGAAAGAGGATTGCCTCCTGCCAGCTATTGTGAACATTAATTCTATTGTATAAATGTAGGTAGTCAAGTTGGAAAAGAACTATAATACGATTATCTTCTTTAATACATGTGTAATCTAAATATAAAGTATATATGATAGATTTAATCATTTTTTCTGAAAATGTAACATCTGGTGCAAATGTTTGAAAAATTGACAAGAACCACAGATTCAACAGTTCCTGAAGCCTAGATATAGGCTTTTGAATCGACAAAGTATTTAACAAAGACAAATGTTTCCACCTTTACATTATACACATCAAAGAAACGAAAAGTGTTAATAATATATTCTGTTCAGATAAAGAAATTTACAAGTGTTCATATAGTTTATAAATGTAAATATTCCATCTACTGCAAAATTTCTCATAAAACAACTACAAACTGACTCAAAAGAATGTCAGTCCCCCTTTGAAAGTTATTATCAGGATGTACAACAATTTGTATATTCTTAGCAGACTTGTTTATTGCAATAGGAGAACAAGGCAAGTTAGCAGCAGATATAAATATGCATATATTTCCTTATGATACAATAGAAGAATAATATTGTTGTGAAAGGTCTGTTTAACAGCTTATCAAGTTAGATTATCTGAAATAAGCATTGATGCAGTGTTAGCTACATGAGAAAATACCTGTGACAATCAACTTGTAAGAAGGATTTAATTTTTCTTGCCATTGTGGTAGTATCAGCCCACTAATGCTTGGTCCCCTGGCTTTGGGCCCATGGCACGAAAGCACATCAAGGTGCATGGTGGAAACGGCTGCTCATTTTGGGTTGTTGGAAACAAAAATAGAGAGAAGAGGGGACTGGAGATGGCTCAGTGGTTAAGGGCACTGGCTGTTCTTCCACAGGACCCGGGTTCAAATCACAGCACCCACAAGGCAGTTCACAACTGTCTGTAATGGCCAGGCATGGTGGCACCCGCCTTTAATCCCAGCACTCAGGAGGCAGAGGCAGGTGGATCTCTGTGAGTTCGAAGCCACCCTTTTCTACAAATCAAGTCCAGGACAGCCAAGGCTACAAAGAGGAACCCTCAAAAAACAAACAAAAACAACAATAACAAAATAGAGAGTGGAGGGGCCAGAGGTCCCAAATATTCCCTTTTAAGTCACATGCCTCTTATAATCTAAGACTTCCTACTAGATCATGGATCTTAAAGTTCTCACTATGATCCCCCAGTGGTGTCAAGCTGGATCTAAGCCTTTAACACACACGTTATTGGAATATTCAAAATCCAAATCATGGAAGAAAACGTATCTCCTTAATCTCATTTTATACTCCAAATAATGAGACCAGCAGCTGGAGTTTCATTAGGCGTATAAGAAGTACTTCTTTCTTACATATTAAATCAGAAAATAAGACAAGGTCCATCAGCTGTTCCTTAGATCATGAATTTGGTGGGGCTTTGTACTTTGAGTTTTAATATGTCTATATACTGATGAAAAGATGTCAATTTCTCCCTGAGGAAGTTTTTTAACCATTAGTATTTTGTTTCTTTTTCCAGTGATACCTTCTGCACCCATCATTTCCAGGGCTGAGACTATAAATGCTACTGTGCCCAAGACCATAATTTACTGGAATAGCAAAACCATGATTGGAAATGTATTCTGTGAGATCAGATACAAAGCAACAACAAATCAAACGTGGAATGTAAGCTAAGTTTTCATTATTCCTTAGCATATGAGGAATGATTTAGAGAAAGGCCAAGCCACAGAGTTCAGGTTGGATTTAGGATTCGCTTCTCACACTTTTCATGATATGATATTTGAACTACTCTAGTTTCAGTGTTTACGGTACACTTCTGAAATGGTCTTCTGCCTTCTGTAAATTGCTAAATAGACTGAATTTACAACTACATGGGATCATTTTTAGTTTCTTATTATTTGTCTGTTAGGATGAAATTTACATTCGCATCCATGGATATAAAACTCAAGCATTCCACACTGAAATTTGACAATATGGTGGGTGGGAAATCAAAATGGAGATGTTAGACTTAGAATAAGATATCTGTTTTTAAAATAAAAATGTATGATTCAGGAATTGAAGCAATGCCTCAGTTAAAGACAATGCTGTTCTTGATGAAGACCATAATTTAGTTCCCAACACTCACATTGTGTAGCTTACAATCCTCTTTTGGCCTCTATGGGCACCTGTACACATGTGCATAAAAACACAAATAAACATACACAGAAATAAAAACAAATCTCTAAATAGTGTACAAACTCTAAGATTTCTTACTAGTATAAGCTTTAATCTTTGCTGAGATTAAGGTAAAAGTGAATTTCTGAACAAGCTAACTATATTTAAATATCAAGATTAAATTACTAAGTATCTTAGGAGAAACCTAGTTAGTTTGCAATCAAAGTTTTTAGGGTATAAGCATGTGCCCTGGCAGCCCCAACAAACTAAGCTTGGTCACTTGTCTCCAACACACTAATCAAAGAGACACATGAAAGTGGGCATATGAAAAGCAAAGAAGAGTCTCATTGGATGTGGTCACAATAGGGAAAAGGAAAGAATGGAAGAGAGAGAGGGAGGATATTAAATGACCCAGGTCCATCTTCAGATTGCTGACATGAGGTTTAGGTCTAAATAGAAGGCAAGAGGTATACGTACTTATCCAGACCTTGTTTAGATGTGAACTCATTAACTACCATCTCAGCTCTGTTTCCTCTAAGATGGTCTGAGAATTTGTTTATTACTTAAAGTGTACTCCTCAGGAGGTTACCTCTGAAGCCTGCTGTGGCCTCCTGGTCACTGAGGAATGGCCTCCCGGTCACTGAGGCATGGACTCTCAGTCACTGAGTCATGCCCTCATATGGGTGGAAGAGTGGTTCTGAGTAGCCTTGCTACTTCTAGAATTGAACATTGCCTGAGAGGAAACAAAGACAAAGACTTGTCCCTGTGCGTTCAGCCAAACGACAGGAGACAAATGGACCTGAAATGAAAGTGAGGTGTGGGCTCTCTCTTGCTTTTAGCTACCTTTGGACCCAAGTGAGGAGTCACTGCTTTTTGGCAAAAGCAGCTGCAAGTGTCTGTTTGAGGCTCATTAATAAAAACCATATCACGAAGAAATACCTGTGAGCAATAAGCACATTATTGGATTATTCTGACCTAAGAAATGATTCCAGTTTGGTTACATTTGGAAACTGTCATTTTATTGCTTTCAAATATAATAAACTCCCATATAAGCCAGATAATTGAAGACTACACAGATATCTGTATATTAGAAACATGTTATCAATGTCTTAGAACAGGTTCTCAGAGGTTATCTGTTCTCTGGTTGAATATTCATTCTCTGTCCCCACCTAATGACTGTGGGATTGGAGGCTAGATAGCAACTAACTTAAAAATTTTAAAGAGTCTCACTTATGTAGCCTGGCCTGCCCCTTTCAACCCTTCTGCCTCTAGATACCAAATACAAACATTACAAATTTATATTGACATGCTCAGCTTTTTATTTTTCTTCAAGTTACATCTCAATCGCAGTCCCCTCCCTATTCCCCCTCCAGTCCCACCCTCCCACCCTCAACCCCCCATCCTCTTCCCTTTTTTTCTATTAAGTTTAAGGTATATCTTATTTCCCCCTACAGTTTCTCCTTTCAGTCCAACAAATGGCTCTTTCTCTTATAATAATAAATATAATACAGTACAACAGAGGTAATTAGGCCACAGTTATGAGGGTTATATGGCTTAACGTACATTCCCAATGACCAGTCCATATGTATTTGGTACCTGACTTTAACATTCTACTATCTAAACATCTCCATGAGTTTAAAGGTCTATATCTGACTCAACATTCATACTAACTTGCAACACAATTTTAAAAGTATCTTCTTAGATCTATAACACTCTCTTGACTCCTAAACAACTCAAAATTAAATTATGAGACTCTAGCTATCTGTTCTTCAACCACCTCAGAGACCTGAGAGGGATAAATATATCTGATTTTATACGAAGTACAGGGCCTGCAGCTTCTCAAACTAAGATATGACATACCTGTGGCTGCCTGGACAGTTCCCATTTTCTCTCCATATATTACAGCATCGATCTTCAGTCATTTGGCCCCGTTTCTCTGACAGACATTGATTGTAGAGCAGGGGTTATGAAGGACTTACCTACCTTGTCTTGGCAGAGCTAGGCTGTCGACTTACCTGCTTCCAGGTTTTGTCCTTTTTGGACAGCATTCTGTCTACAGTTGGGGCAAGGAGCTTTTCCTATCAAGAGATAGGCTTGCGACTAATTCAATCATCTCCCACTGGAGATTCTTCGATGCTCATCTTCTGCTTGGAGGAGAATAAAGGGTGCTGTCAGGAGTTGATATGTCTTGATATAAAAAAATCTAAAGTTACGAAAACATCTTTGAATGCCATATTCTGCAGATCTCTTGAGGTTTTTGAAGAGGCCCTATCTATCTCTTCTATTAGGGTAAGCAGATGTTGCTTGTCTCTTGATGGTTTATTTCTGATTAGCTTAGAAAGTAACTATAATAGGCTGTCATAGTACCTAACAGAATGACCGGCTTGCATAACCATTAGTTTGCATTTCTTAATTATCCTAAACAGTTTATGACAATTAGTAGTAAAAGGCCAAAACATCACATTTCATTTTTTTTCTTTACCTCCTAACCCTTCCATCCCATTTCCCTGGGGTGGGGTGTCCTTATATAACAGTCCCTCATCTCAGTTGAGAGGTCAGAATATTATTCAGCTATCAGGAACAATGAAATTATGCAATTTGCAGCCAAATGGATGGAACTAGAAAAGCTCATCCTGAGTGAACTAACCCAGACTCAGAAGGACACATATGGCATCTATTCACTTATAGTAGGATTTTAGCTATATAGTAGAAGGTATCGATACTACAACTAACACACCAAAGGGAACTTGGACATAGACTTCTTATTTTTAATTCTTATTCTTTATTTATCTTTTATATATTAGTTATATTTTTTTCTATTTTTTAGTCTTTTTAAGATCCCCAATGAATGAAGAGGCTCTTGGCCATGCTCAGCTTTTAAAAATGAAAAAAAAACTGTACATTTACTTACTGAGAGGGAGAGTGCATGTTCCAGAGAGCACACGGGCAGGTGAGAGGACAACCTGCCAGTGTCTGTTCTCTCTTTCCAATCTGTAGGCCAGGGATCATCAGACCTGGTGGTATACGTACACCCTTACCTACTGTGCCATCTTGTTGACCCTGATCTCTCATTTCCAAACCATCTCTCTCAGATGTTAAAACTGCACAGTACTCAGAAAACCACCCATTTGGGAACTCAGAGGACTAAAGTCCCGAAAGGTCTATCTTCTATCCACACAAAACACACAGCTCTCATCTTAAAGGAAATAAGGGATCGTTTATTCTGGTGCCGTTTTAGGTAGCAATTTCCCAAGAACACAGGTTTAGGTTACCCCAAATTCCATGTTCCAATGTGGAAACAGTTTCATGAAGTTTTACAGTTTTATAATGAAAATAAAGTCATAAATCAAGGCAAGTTTAAAATACATTGGTGGGTACATCAGAGAGGTTGGTACAGCAAGATAGAGATTTTTCTATATGTTTGAGATGTTTTCTTAGCTCTTGGGTTGGTGGAAGCTAGTGGTTTGCTAAGTTAACAGATTCTCAAAAGTTTGTTGTTGCTCTTGTTTTGTTTGGTTTTATTGTTTAATCTGTTAGTCATAAGATGTTAGTTCTGACACAGAAATGGAAAAGGGATGATGGCTGTTCCAACTTGAACTAGCCTGAGATAAGGTAACTAGCTTCTGGACCAGCAACATTCCAACCTCCCCATGGTACTGCAGTTCCAATCAATCAATCAATCTCTGTGGGCATTGCTTCTTTTCAGTTTTCGTTCACAGTTTCCCCTGTTAAACAAGCATCACAATTTAGGCATTTGGGGCCATATATTATTTATTTAATATTATAAGGTACCTCGGGGTAGATAGTTAGGAAGTCTCGTTCCTAGGATCTAGATGAGGCTGAGTAATGGGCAGGACAATGTCTTCAGTTCAGAGGAATAGCCAGCAAAGGACACTACGAAAGAAACTCCTGGATCATATGAACACCATTAGCTCATGATCTGGATCTAACTTTCTGTTTTACTCCTTCAGTAACTGACATATCACTTACATGTGACATAGGATACTATACTTAAAGTTAAGTTATCAGGAACACCGTCTAGTCTAATGGATTAAAGATTACAGATGAAACAAACATTTCAAAAGTAACCAAAATGTATGTTTTAACAAGATCGACTATATGATTCCCCATCTATTTACAGCTCCTTGTACTCTGTGAACTATCTATTTATATCTAAATGGTTATAAATAGGACTTTGAGTCACTGTAGCATTGTCCCTTTTTTATTTTCAAATTATGAATATTGTTAAATTAACTTTTAAATTCTGGCTAAGTGTCCTATAGGACATTTTAGACACTAATTAAATCAAAAAACATCAGTATTTAAGGTTGAATGCTGTTGTTATTAGAAATTGATGTGTTTTGCATAATGTGGATAAGAAGAGTTATCCAAATATTTGGGCATCTCTAGTGAAAGTTAATGGAGTTAAATTTTAATTTAAAAACTAGATTTTTTTGTTTTATACAAATTATAGACAATGAAAACATTTGACTCTTTTAAATATTAGTTTTGAATGAGGTAGGGGTTTAGAATAACAAAATAATCATAACAAAAGGCATGATCAAATGAAAGGAGATAATATTTTTTAAAGATTTACTTACGTAAGAGACAAGCAATATTTGCTTATCTAAATATAAGAGATAGATAGGGCATCTTCAAAAACCTCAAGAGATCTGCAGAATATGGCATTCAAAGATGTTTTCTTAACTTAAGATTTTTTGATATCGAGACATGTCAGCTCCTGACAGCACCCCCTATTCTACTCCAAGTAGAAGATGAGCATCGAAGAATCTCCAGTGGGAGATGATTGAATTGGTGGTAAGCCTTTCTCTTGGCAAGAAAAACCCCTTGCTTCAACTGTAGACAGACTTCTGTCCAAAAAGGACAAAACTTGGAAGCAGATAAGTCGACAGCCTAGCTCTGCCAAGACAGGGTAGGTAAGTCCTTCATAATTCCTGCTCTACAATCAATGTCTGTCAGAGAAATGGGGCCAAATGGCTGAAGATTGATGCTGTAATGTATGGAGAGAAAATGGGAACTGTCCAGGCAGCCACTGGTATGTCATTCTTTAGTTTTGGAAGCTGCAGGCCCTGCACTTCCTACATAATCAGATATATTTATCCCTCTCAGGTCTCTGAGGTGGTTGAAGAATAGTTAGCTAGAGTCTCATAGTTAAATTTTGAGTTGTTTAGGAATCAAGAGGGTGTTCTGGATCTAAGAAGATATTTTTAAAATTATGAGGCAAGTTAGTATGAAAGCTGAGTTAGATATAGAACTTTAAACACATGGAGATGGTTAGATAGTAGAATGTTAAAGTCAGGTGCCAAATACATATGGACTGGACATTGGGAATGTATGCTAAGCCATATAACTCTTATAATTGTGGCCTATTTATTTCTGTTGTTTTGTATTGTATTTACAGTTATAAGAAAAAGAACCATTTTTTTGGACTGAAAGGGAGAGCTGTTGGGGGAAAAAAGAAATACCTTAAACTACAAAAAAGAAGGGAAGAGGATGGGGGGGTTGAGGGGGGAGGAGGGTGGAAGGGTGGGACTGGAGGGGGGAGTAGGGAGGGGATTGTGATTGAGATGTAACTTGAAGAAATAAAAAATAAATTATTTAAAAAAAAAAGATTTACTTACGTATTATGTATACAGTGTTCTGTCTGCAGGTATACCTGCAGTCCAGAAGAGGGTACCAGATTTCATTGTGAATGGTTGTAAGCCACCATGTGGTTGCTGGGAATTGAACTTGGGACCTCTGGAAGAGCAGTCAGTGCTCTTAACCTCTGAGCCATCTCTCCAGCCCAGAGATAATATTTTTATTTAAAATCACTAACACCAAGATTAGTATTATTTTGTCATTTCGAAGTATATCAGGAGGAATATTAGATGTCATAAACAATTTTTAAATCTAATTACAAAAAACTTTAAAAAACATAAAAGGTAGATGATGAGCATCGAAAATTAATATTGATGAGCAGGTATCTCTGTAGTAGAATGTAGAGCGTCCTCTGGATATATGCCCAAGAGTGGTGTCAGCTGGATACTAAGGTAGGTACATCCTCGCCTTCCTGATGAATCCCCACTCAGATTTCCATACTGGCTATACACGTTGGTACTCCCACCAGCACTGAATTAGTGTTGTACTTTCCCAGCGTGAGCTGACATTTGTTTATAGATATTGTAATTCTGACAGGTGTGAGATAAAATCTCAAAGTAGTTTTGATTTGCATTTCCCTGATGACTAAGGAAGTTGAACACTTCTTTTTTTAATTTATTTTTTATTTCTTCAAGTTACATCTCAATTGAAATCCCCTCTCTACTCTCTCCTCCAGTCCCACCCTCCCACCCTCCTCCCCGTCAACCCCCCCCATCCCCTTCCTTTTTTTTAAGTTTAAGGTATATCTTTTCCCCCCAACAGCTCCCCCTTTCAGTCCAACAAATGGCTCTTTCTCTTATAACAATAAATACAATACAAAACAGCAAAAATAATTAGGCCACAATTATGAGAGTTATATGGCTTAGCATACATTCCCAATGTCCAGTCCATATGTATTTGGTACCTGACTTTAACATTCTACTAGCTAACCATCTCCATGAGTTTAAAGTTCTATATCCAACTCAGCTTTCATCCTAACTTGCATCACAATTTTAAAAGACTTCTTTAAGTGTTTCTCATTCATCTGTGTTTTGTCTTTTGAAAACTCTCTGCTTAGTTCTGAACCCATTTTTTAATTGTTATTTCTTTTCTTGATGTTTAATTTTAGTTCCTTATGCATTTTAGATACTAAGACTATCAAATTGGTAAAGAATTTTTCTCATTCTGTAGGCTGCTGCTTTTTCCAAATGATAGTGTTCTTTGCCATACAAAAAGCTTTTCAGTTTCATAAGGACCAATTTACTGATTTCAGATCTTAGTATCCCTGCCATCAGTGTCCTGTTCAGAAAGTCTTTTCCTGTGACAATGAGTTCAAGCCTACTTCCCACTTTCTCTTCTATCAACTTCATGGTTTCTGATTTTATATTGAGAGCCTTGGCCCATTTGCAATTGAGTTTTGTATAGAGTAATAAATATGGATCTATTTGGATTCTTCTATATGAAGGCATCCAGTTTGACCAGCATCAAATACCCGTGTGAATTTCTAGATTCTTTATCAAAAATCAGTTGTCCATAAGTGTATAGGTTTATGTATGGATCTTCAATTTGATTCCATTGCTCAAGGGGTCTCTCTCTCTTTCTCTCTCTCTCTCTCTCTCTCTCTCTCTCTCTCTCTCTCTCTGTGTGTGTGTGTGTGTGTGTGTGTGTGTGTGTGTGTGTGTTAATTCTGTATGCTGCTACTTTGCTGAATATGCTTATCAACTGTAGACATTTCCTAGTGGAGTTTTTAGGGTCTTTTTTGTATAAACTTATATCATCTGCAAGTAAAGATACTTTGATGTCTTCCTTTTGTATTTGTATCCCCTTGATTTCTTTTAGTTGCCTTATTGCTCCAGTTAAGACTTCAAAGTGCTATACTGAATAGGTATCGCAACAGTGGATGACATTGCTTGTTCCCAATTTTAGTGGAAATGTTTTGAGTATCTCTGTTTAGGTTGATGTTGGCTTTGGGCTTTGCTCTAAATTTCCTCTATTATGTTAAAGTATGTCCTTTGTATCCCTAATCTCTCCAGGAATTTTATCACAAAGTGATGTTGTATTTTGTCAAAGATTGTTTCTGCATCTAATGAAATGATCATGTGTATTTTGTCCATTAGTCTGTTTATTCTGTGGATTTATTTATTTATGTTTCTTGAATCATCCCTTTGTGTCTTTGGAATGAAGTCAACGTGGTCATGGTGGATAATCTTTTTTTTTTTTTTTTTTTTTGGTTTTTCGAGACAGGGTTTCTCTGAATATCTCTGGCTGTCCTGGACTCGCTTTGTAGACCAGGCTGGCCTCGAACTCACAAAGATCCGCCTGCCTCTGCCTCCCAAGTGCTGGGATTAAAGGCGTGCGCCACCACTGCCCGGCCATGGTGGATAATCTGTTTGATATGTTCTTGTATTTGATTTACAAGTCTTTTATGAGATATTTTGGACCTACTTTCATAAGGGATATTTGTCTCTAATTTTCTATTTTGGTACTGGGTCTTTGATTAGTTTAGGTTTTATGATATGTTAACTGAATATCTTCTAACTTTAGCTCCTATTATTATTAGAGTTTTTACAATCAAATGCTGAGCCTTAGTAGTCCAAACAGAACAGTTTCGGACAGCCATTCTTAATGGTCCAATTAAAAAGAGAAAGTTAAGGAGCTGGAAAGATGGCTCAGCAGTTCAGAGCACTGACTGCTCTTCCAGAGGACCTAGGTTCAATTCCCCAACACCCACATGGCAGCTCATAACTGTTTCTAACTCCAAGATCTGGCACCCTCACATAGACATACATGCAGGCAAAACACTAAAGTGCATAAAATGAAAACAGATAAAAAAAATTTTAAAGATAAAATAATAGTGAAAAACAGAAAGGGAAGAGGGGTACTCAATGTGGCCACATTGGAAGAGAAACAAAGAGGTCCAGTGATAGACACCCCACTACCACCATCACAACAACCATCTTTAGAGTTCTGACATGTGCTTTAGGTTAAAACAAAAAGCAAAGCATGTGTATAACTAAGCAGTGCTGGTCAAGGTGTGGCCCACCTCATCATATTTTGGGCTCCAGTCACATCCTTCAAAATGCTCAACAAGTTGTTATAACTGTCTAAACTATCTTTCTGGGAGATAAACTCTCCTTCTGGCTTACAACAGAGGGGACTGTGATAGGATGTAACTTGAAGTAATAAATACACATTTAAAAAAATTAAGTAAGGTAACCTTCTTTATTAAAAGGGTGAGTAAACAATCATAACAAAAAATGAGTAATTGTAAGGATACAAGGTTGCTACCCATATCATGACCAAGATCAAGATTAGCATCATTTTATCATTTAGCAATATACCAAGTAATTTTTTTAAATATTTTAAATAAAACAGGATTTAAGAAATGTAAAAAAGAAGCCGGGTGGTGGTGGCGCACGCCTTTAATCCCAGCACTTGGGAGGCAGAGGCAGGCGGATCTCTGTGAGTTCAAGGCCAGCCTGGTCTACAAAGCGAGTCCAGGACAGCCAGGGCTACACAGAAAAACCCTGTCTCGAAAAAAAAAAATGTAAAAAGGAAGCTGGGCATGGTACTTCACGCCTTTAATCTCAGCACTCAGGACACAGAGGCAGGAGGATCTCTGTGAATTCAAGGCCAGCCTGGTCTACAAAGAGAGTCTGGGATAGCCAGGGCTCTGTAACACAGAGAAACCATATCTAAAGGAGGGAAAAAACAAAGAAGAAAGAAATGTAAAATGTAATCATTTTCTCCAAACTAGAGGAAGTTTTCTTCCAAATTAACACTTATCTTCATTTTTCAGAAGCTTGTGCAAGGAGATCTAACATTCCATTTGTGCTAAGTGAGCCACTTTAGCTAAGGCAAGGGTTCTCAGCCTTCCTAATGCTGCGACCCTTTATTTAATACAGTTCTTCATATTGGGGTGACCTCCAAACATAAAATTATCTTAGTTGCAACTTCAGAATTGTAACTTTGCTACTGTTATGAATCATAATGTAAATATCTATGTTTTCTGATGGTCTTAAACAACCCCCATGAAAGGGTCATTTGGCATCCCCCCCCAAGGAATCAAGACCCACAGGTTGAAAACCTCTGGGCTAAAGGACAAGTCCTTGGAAGGTGGGCTAATTTGCCATGCAGAAGAGATAGATAAAAATAATTAGCTCAATAGCAATGCAGGGTCATAAGTCCACTCACTTTTCTGAATCATTCAGAAAAGTGTAACTTTTCATTCTCCTTATCTATTTTCCAAACATGTTTTCCTTAGCACTTTGGGCTTAAGTGAAGGCACAGGGAAATCACCAAACTGGACCACTCCATGTGTAGAAAGAAAGGTTTATTGGGGAATTTAAAATAGCCATAACCATCTCTTGAGGGACAGAGAGAGGATAGCAAAAGATGGGGAAAGTCATGCCAATTTTAAGCAGACAAATTAAGGGAGGGGGATATAGGCATGAGGGGGTGAGTAGCCTGGAAGTTAGACTATCAAGTTGAGGGGGTTTGAGAGCCAGAAGAGCCTGGAGGGCTTTAATATGTGCTACAGGTATGTATTAATAGCGAACTAAATGCCCGATTGCTGGATGTGGTCAGCAAGTAAGGAAAGTAGTGGCTCTTCTTGACAGGCGCAAACCCACTTCACAAATTTCTGAGGGATGCTGATTTTAAACTTCTGTTTACCCAGGAGTCCAGCCTGAGCTGAGCCCAGACTTTAATTTATAACATTGTCAGTGGCAGTGCCATTTGGGTCAAGTGCCAAGTGGGGGATCCACTTTGGGTCATGCATTTCCCAATATTTTGGGTTTCCTACTCTTTCTCTAAAGCTTGTGGCTACTTATGGGTCATTTATATGGCCTCCAGGCAGCTTAAAAGAATGCCTTTCCCCTTCTTTCCTCCATTTTTTCTGGGTGGTAGCTGATGTTTTACAGCACTCCTGTCCTGAGAGTTTTCTTTTAAAGCTCTAATATTGTTGTCCTCATGCTTCCATTTGAGTCTATTAAACAGTTTTACAAAGAAGAAATAATAACCTAAAGGGGACCCAATTTCCCCTGTATCAACACACAGCAGGTTGTCCCTGATAATCTGGAGTCTTGGAGAGTGAGTGCTATGTAAATATCCTCTACAAATAGAACCAGAAGACTTTTGAGCACATGCTTTTCCTCCAGCTCTCTGGCCCACTCCCATTCTCCAGTATTTTTTTCTTTCATAATAAACTGCCCCTAATACTATAACAATACAGTGGACCGGGGCTTCAAGTCCTCTCTGCCCCTCTGAATACTAGCCTTTTCTTCCGGCTACTTGTTATCTTTGAAGTCTTCCTCTTGGTACCTTAAGTTCCTATCAAGAATTTCCTCAGGATCTGGAGACATGACTCTTATTTAAAATTGCACTGTTGTTCTTGTAAAGGACCCAGGGTTCAGTTCCCAGCACCCACATAGCAGATCACTACGATCTACAATGTTAGTAAGTCACTTTCTACACTGGGGAGGTGCTATGAGCCCTGGGGTCCCTCACTCCCTGATGAACCAGTTTATATGGGATGAGTTTTTCTCTTTGTTTGATAACAAATAGTATGAGAAATAAAATCACAGATGTATTTCTGAGCTATTTTATTTCCTATTTCCTTTTCATTTTTTTCAGTTTACCTTTCTTGAATGTTTTATTTGCTCTCATTCACTTGTGTACATACATTCATACATACTATTCAATTTACATACATCTCCAATAAGGACCAACTTAACAATTTAGCTTCTGAGATATTTTCCTCATTTGGGAAAATTATTATATAAATACTCAATGCTTGCACTGAATTCAACCCCCAGTACCAAGTAACCAGACAACTGTGCGTGCCAGAAATCTTAGCTCGAAGAGAAGGGAGAAGCAAATCAGAAGTTCAAGATCACCCTCAGCTACATACGGGTGAAACCAGCAAGGACTTCATCAGACCTTAACCTTAAGAAAAATCTACTACAGGGAAAAAATATGATTGATGAAATAAATGCTTCCTCCCCAAAACAGCTATTCCAAAGTGTAAAATGTATCATAGTTTGGAGTTTCTGGAGATTTCCAAGCTGGTCAAATATACACCAATATGGATTTTGTTTTTAATTTTAAAGCATCTATGTGGTTGTGTATGTTTTATGCAAAGTGCTCTGTTCTTGCTTGTTTTCTCTGGCTCTAGGAAGTTTCCAGAATCTAGTAGATGTCCCATAAATCTGCTGAATGGAATATCCATTTTCAAAGCCCACCCACATCACTTCACTACCATTGTGCATCTATTTTAGGTTAAAGAATTTGACACCAATTTCACATATGTGCAGCAGTCAGAATTCTACTTGGAGCCAAACAGCAAGTATGTATTTCAAGTGAGATGTCAAGAAATAGGTAAAAGAAACTGGCAGCCTTGGAGTTCACCCTTTGTCCACCAAACTCCCCAGACAGGTATGTTCAAATATTGTGTTCTCTGAGGCTCTCCTTCTGATCTCTTTTCCAAGCATTCTTTCAGCTTGCCTGCTTCCATTGAAGAAAGCTGTTCTGTGGAGGATGAAAACACTGAAATCATCATTTTACTTTGAGCTTTTTAAAGTTGATAATTTGTGAAATGATTTAAACCACCTTGGGGCTTAGATTTCAACACATTCACCCACATCTCTCCCCTGAAGGGGTCTGATTCCACACACAGTTGGGGTGACAATTCCTACACTGATTTCTTATCAGTCCTTGTTTTGGAAAGCATCATTGAGTTACAAAAATTTTATCACAAAAATTTTTAAAAATCAAATAATGTGAATAAACTCTGATTATCACTATACTAAAAACAACCAGAAACAGTTAAAAACATGTAAACAAACTTGAAGTAATAAATAAATGTGTAAAAAAAACAACCACTTAAAAATGGGATTAATGGTTTCTCAACAAGATCTCTCTGGTAGATATTTTTAAAATCTCATTCCTATTATTAATAATTAATTATATATACACTTAGTCAATAATACCACCTTCTTAGCTAAATAGGTTTCAATTGTAAGCAAGTAATAAAGTCAACCAATTATGATTGTCATATTATTCCAGAATGGCTCCATGAAACTATACCTAAAATGTCTTTTATGTATAGTTAATATGCCAGGTTTTGTTTTGTTTCCCAGAAAAAAAAAACATCTGGCTTAATTATACTCACATCATTAATAGCATCATCCTTACTGTAATAACTTGATGACTATTAGCCGTTATTTCAAGGGAAAGGAACCAGACAAACCAAGCTCTTTTGGCGCCCCCTGATGCCCAAATCTTAGAGCTACATTATAAAGGGAAATTTTGGATACATTATCAGTTCTCTTCTTTTGGATGTTAAGTTTCAGTTTATTCTGTCTTAAGTTGATATTGGTAAAAGCTTCTTGAGACTTCAAACATAATATAATATATATGTGTTTAGTAATTAAATTCTTTTTTATTTAATTTATTTGGGGTTTATGTGTATGGGTATTTTATTTACATGTTTGTCTGTATGTGTCTGATGGATCCCCTCAAAGTAGAGTTATGGATGGTTATGAGCCACAAGAGACCTTAATCTTTTTAAATGAAATCTAGAGTTACTCAAATGAGTGTTTAAGCATAATTTACTTAAAGTTGCGAAGCACTGGTCTCCATAGGCTCGTTTGTTTTCCACATTCATCATATTTGGTTGTGTAATTAGCACATTTGCAAATGTAGAAACTGAGTCATGGTTTGCTAGACAGCACGTTGCTCGTGGGTCTTTGCACTGGGTTGTTCGAATGCTGTGCGTTCTCATCACCACTGCTTAGCACCCTCATCTCTGTTGTTGTTCAGCTCTGTCAAAGTGGAAGGGCAGATAACCTCGCCCTTCTACAGGTTAAGGGCAGGCCAACAAACTGTGTGCGCGTGTGCGCTTAGACAGTGTCTCTCTGTAACACAGGATTATCTTGAATTTATGACAGTCCTCCTACCTCAGTCCTCCAAATGCTGGAATTATAGGTGTGTGCCATCATACCCAGCCCAAGTATTTAAGGACAAAGGTCCTCCATCTAGGGTAGAAGGGAATAAAAACCCACAAAGTCTAAGCTTACAGTTTCTTATTTCATAAGGAGAAATTTCATTTAAAATGCAAAAAGACATTTTATTAATTATTATTTATTAATTACTATTATTTAATATTATTAATTAAATATTATTAAATATTCATTCATTTCACACATTAGCTAAAAGGAGCCACAAGCTATTCTTTTGAGACACATCCCTCCCTATGATACATTAAACGAGAAACAATAAGAATATTAAAGAAAGAAAAATATTAAAATTCAAATACATATTTTCTCTTTGAAAACACAATTAAGTTTATTATATGACCTAGAAATATCTACTGCTCATATGTTAGTGAATTTATGCTTATGTTTTCTATGCATTTACACTTTTATGATAGGCACTGCAGTGTGCTCTGGTTTGCTTATGTAGTCTACCTTTCTGAGTGTTTAAATACTTCGTGCCTCACATTGTTCTAGTTTATAGACATACTATGACTTATATAATTTCCTCTCCCTTTTTTGAGATTTTTTTATATTTGTGGGTGTTTTGCCTCCCTATGTCTGTGCACAACATGCACGCAGTGCCCGAGGAGCCCAGAAGAGGGCATCAGACCCCTCGAAACTAGAGTTACATGTGGGCCAATCTGATGATGATGTGAATGCAACCTGGCTGCCCCGGAAGAATAGACCGTGCTCTTAACAGCGGGGCCATCCCTCCAGTCCGCATTTCTATATTTAAACAAAATTTCAGCTACTTCATTTCATTATTATCAATAAGCTTTTAAAAAATCGATTTGCATCTAAACTTTCATTTCTTTATGTCCAATAAAGAATTATGAGATCAAGAGTAGGCATTGGGAGCCGGGAAGATGACTTAGTAGGTAAAGTGCTTGCTTTGCAAGAATGAAGACCTGAGTTCAGATCCCAGCACCCATTTAAAGCCATGCACAGTAGTATGTATCCATAATCCCAGTGCTCAGGTGTAACCCAACTTTTTTAATTATTCAGCTATTATTTATTAATAACTAATATTCACTTATAACAAATATAAACACTTAATTACTAATCCTATAAATTCCTACAAACCCTTTGAATGCCTACAACCCCTATGACCACTAAACCTAATGATAACTATTACAACTAATTTCATAAACTTTTAGAAGGATACAGTCTCTGGGACAGGTCCTCAGTTGTCAGGAACACAGTCTCTGTGGTAGACCCTTTAATCCACTTAGCAGTCTTCTGGAATATCTCAGATGTAGATCCATCAGGGTAAATTGGCTATGGCAGTTTCACCTTAAATAAGGCTTGAGGCTTTCTTCTCTCTGGGAGACCTCAGCCGTCTGTAGACTAACTTATTTCCTTCGGATCAGCAACTCTGCCGCTCTGCCTCAGTCTTTAAATCTGGCCACAGTTTCATTCAGGCCACTGTTCGGACAGGTCAAACCCCTCTAGGGAAAAGCTGAGCCATAGGGTTTAGTCCTTGGCCTTTTGCTGTCTTGCTGAGGCTTTCTCTGCTCACTAGCTTCTTTCTGCATCAGGGAGATCTGGTCATCAGTCCACCAGCACTTTCTCCATCAGAGGATACAAACTATTCTTTGTCCCTTCTAGCAAGCTGACTCGCTAGCATTGAAGCTGTCTAGCATGCGGCTCTCTAACATACAGCTCTCCTGGGCTCATCCACTTGCCCTTAAATAGGATCGCGCCTTGTTCCACCTGCTTCAGCTTAATTTGGGCTCTGCCCACTTAGCAGCTGAAAACAATGCCAGGTCATAAAGTGTTTCCTTGTTTCACCTGGCTTCAACCTTGTTTTTAGTCCATGAGCGCCCCTCATTTCACGTGAATTTCACATGACTTCGTCCTTGTTTTTAGTCCACAAGCTGATAAGCTAATTGCTCATAGCCAAATCTTCATGCCCTGGATTAAGAGACTGTATCAGAAACCTAGATATTTACTAAATCTAATTTATATTAATCTAACTCCCCACACTCAGGTAGGGCAGAGACCCACAGATCCTAGCAGCTGACTAGCCAGCCAGTCTAGCCCACCAGTGAGCTCCAGGTCCAATAAGAGATCATATCTCAAAAAATTAAGGTGATAAACACTAGATGTCAGCCTCAGACTTCTACATGCACATACATGAAAGAATGTATCCTCACATACACAAACACACACATGCACTCAATTAAGCATATATATGTATATACCACATATACACATATATGTATACAGTATACATATACATGTATACACCACACATACATCACACATACACAGTTAAACACATACACACACACACAGACACACACACACACACACACACACACACACACAGAAACCACACATAGATTGAGGGCAAACACACACACACATACACGGCAGTGTGGGGAGAGAACTAAGTGCATTTTAAGAAGCATGTTGTCAAACTTTTTTTTTATTCTATTGTTAATTTGATACATAAATACACTGTAGCTGTATCATTTCCATTCCTACATTTCTTCTCTACCCCCTATCTCCCTCTCAAATTCATGACCCCTTCTTATAAAGTTTTATATATATATATTATAATATATGTAAATTATGTTTGTATACCCTTATACCCACAGATATATGTATGCATACCCCATATGTATGTATATTATATAATATATCACATACATGTGTGATATATATTTATACGTGTATAGGATATATATATTCAATTCATTCAGTGTTGTGCTTATGTACGTGTTTGGGGCCAACCATTTGAGATGGATAACTTATTGAGGAGCTTACCTCGAAGACAACTAATTCTCCCTCCTTCATAGGCCATTGCTTGGCTGTAGCTCTTCATCTAGGGGTGGGGTCTTGTGAAATTTCCCTCATCCTCATTGGCACATCAACTGGTGTACTCATTATATAGGTCTTGTTTAGGCAGCCATATTGCTGAGAGATTATGGGAACAGCTCCCTCCCTATCTGGAAGAAATCATCTTGCAGCAGGCATCTTGATCCTCTGGCTCTTTCAATCTTTCTGCCTCCTTTTCCACCATGTCTACTGGGCTTTACGTATTGGGATTGTGTTGTAAATGTATCAATTGGGACTGTGCACACCATGGTCTCTAAGTCTCAGCATTTTGACTAGTTGTAGATCCCTGTAGTGGTCTCCATCTGTTGCCAAAAGAAATTTCTTTGATGAGGACTAAGAGCTACACTTATCTGTGGATCTAAGGATAAGTGTTTAGAAATAGTTAGAAGCGGCAGTTCGTGGTCTCTGATAGCTGAGAGTACGATCGATTGTCTAGAATGCAGCGTGACAGCCGAAGCGGCACTTCTCGGGTGGCCCCTCCGGGCAACCAGGCCCCTCAAATGAGGGCTGCTCCCAGAAGATCACCTGCACCTGCAGCTCAGCCTCCAGAGGCAACTGCACCATCTGCAGTTGGCTTGCCTGCTGCTGCACCCCAGCAGCCAGGCCTGATGTCCCAGATGGCCACCACTGCTGCGGGTATGGCTGTGGGCTCTGCGGTGGGGCACACCCTGCCTGGGTCATGCCATCACTGGGGGCTTCAGTGGAGGTGGGAATGCCGAGCCTGCAAAGCCTGGCATCACTTACCAGGAGCTCAGGGAGCCCAGCTGCTGGATCAGCAGTCTCTTGGGCCTTGCTCTCTTGAGATCAAGCAGTTTCTGGAGTGTGCCCAGAACCAGAGTGACGTCAAGCTGTGTGAGGACTTCCATGAGGTCCTGCAGCCGTGCAGAATTGCAAATGGTTTAATATAATCAAGAAATTCAAACTGAAAAATGTAAATTGACTGCATAATTGATAGTGCAAGTGTGGACCCTTATTTCTAATAGCTCCATTGCTTCAGAGTGGCCATGAGAGAGTTACAAGTAGATGTTCACCGAAGCTTGTAGTGTTGATGGCTTGCAAGTGTTTGGCCTCCTTGAACTAACTGTATTGTGTTTTGTGAAGTAAGAAAAAGTGGCCTTATTCTGCAAAAAAAAAAAAAAAAAATGACAGAAAGAAATAGAAGCTGTATTGAATTAGAAAAATGGTAATAGTTTCTCAAAATTTTTAGCAAGTCCTTACTATTTACTTTTTTTTTTTTTTTTGGTTTTTCGAGACAGGGTTTCTCTGTGTAGCCCTGGCTGTCCTGGACTCACTTTGTAGACCAGGCTGGCCTCGAACTCGCAAAGATCCGCCTGCCTCTGCCTCCCAAGTGCTGGGATTAAAGGCGTGCGCCACCACTGCCCAGCTACTATTTACTTTTTAAAGAATCTGTAAAATACAAAAACACAAAAACAAACTCAAAGGGTAAAATAAAACTGTAAATATTTTACAATTATTAATTAATTTAATAAATACTTGTTGTAGGCCTATTATGTTTTAGGTACTTTTCTAGACTTAAGGGAAATAGCTATAAAAATATATGACTTAGTTTTTGAGTTATAAGCTAGTAGAAGAGCACAGAAAATAAATAATACATATATTTATCTTAAAAAGTGATAAATTCTGTGATAAAATAAATTTTAATATAGTAGCTACCACATGAGCAGAGATGGCAAGCTATTTTGTATATGCTGAAGGCATCACTGGAAAGTTGGCGTTTGGGCAGTCTGGAGTGAAGAGAGAGCATCTGGTGTCAGTCATGTACACATTGAACCAGACAATCAAATGTAGTTAGCTTGGTACAGTCAGAAGAAGCAAAATACATATTTCTAAAAAGTCTCCAAGAAAGTGGAAGTGGATCAGGCATTGGTGGGAAGAAAGGTCAGGGTAATTGTTTAGGTTCGGATTGTGTGGTATCTATAAGGCCACTGTGAGTGGAATGAAGGAGTTTTAGGAGGCTTTGCATGGAGGATATGTAAGTGCTAACCTACTAAAAGGTTTACTTAAAAGTAATAGACTCCCTGAATCCATCTGGTCATGCTGCGGTAATAGAATAGGACAGGCTGAGTGGCTTAAACAACAGACCTTACCATCAGATCTGAAGGCTAGAAGTCAAAACCACAATGTCCAGGTTGGTATCTGCTAAGGCATTTCTTCTTGAATCACTGTGTCCTCAACTGGAATCTTTGTGTATAAGGAGAGTGACAGACAGCATTTCCTCTTCTTAAAAGGGTAGCGGTCCCATCAGTTTGAGACCTACCCTTGTCACCCCACTTTATCTTAATTAGCTCCTGAAATGTTCTGCCTTCAAATGTAGTCACTTTGAGGGTTAAGGTATCCACATACAAACTTGAGAAAGACACAGTTTAACTTCCCAAATCTTATGAAGTACTTTTCTGTTGTCACAGTAATAAGCTCAGTGTCAGTGGATTGTGAACATTTCTTTTTCCTACTTGTAGGTAGCTGCTGGGGGTGAACTCAAGTGGTTGTTAATGGTTCTTTTTTCCTGACTAAAACCATTGCACACTATTTCATTTGGCTTGAGTCCAGGCTGAAGGTTAGAATTAGCTCCATATCTCATTTTGGATAATATGGCAAAAATAATTTGGCAAAGCAAGGGGCTGGGTGTGTTGTTTTCATGACAACAAAGGAAACTCAAGAGCACAAAATTCAACCACATAAACACACTTCAAGCTTCTGCTTGTCTTAAGACTACAATATTCTTTTAGACAAAACAGGACACATGATCTGCCTAGAGTCAAAGGGCAGAGGAGTCAACTTCACCTATCCATGAGGCCATGGCAAGGATGAGAACACATCATAATTCCATAGCATGGTGAAGGGCTGGGCACACTTAGGCATTTAGCCCAGCATATACACTGCATCTCTGACTGTTTATTGGCATTGGAAGACCTCTCTTTCCCGTAGTGTCCATGTAGCACGTGAGGAGTAAGAATGATGCTGCACCCATACTTCAAGTAATTGTTCCTCATTGGGTGATATTGCCTGGTGTGCTGCTAATATCTATTTATTCTTACGTTTATGAGCCACTGATTCTGATGTTGTTTGAGGGTTAAAGTTAATTACTCTTTCACTTTGTGGACCCTGAGCCATCCTGGAATTATCCCCAGGATTCTGGTGTGACTTCAGTGTAAGTAAGAAGTAACCCTAGATACAGGACTAAAATATTTTTTTCTTACTTTTAACTTATTTACCTAATCATAGAATCATACTTAGTGTGCTTCTTGACTTTCTGTTGATCATAATTAATCAACTGAATGAGAAAGGTGGAGTTGGAGTGTGTCCAAAATGAAATAGTGTGCAATGGCTTTAGGCAGGAAAACAGAATTATTAACAAACTCATGGCCACTGAAGATTCTAGTCAGTTGAGTGATTCATTATTCAAGAGATAACTGAAGGCAATTAAGACTAAGGAAAACCAGACCAGAAGAAACCTGAGATTTGGCTATAAGCATGAAAGGGACATTTTTTTTTTTTTTTTTTTGGTTTTTCGAGACAGGGTTTCTCTGTATAACAGCTCTGGCTGTCCTAGACTCACTTTGTAGACCAGGCTGACCTCGAACTCACAGAGATCTGCCTACCTCTGCCTCCCAAGTGCTGGGATTAAAGGCGTGCGCCACCAACACCCGGCATGAAAGGGACATTTTAACTATACCACTCACTCACCAATTGGATAACTATTTGTTGAATGCTGCCTTGATCCAGGCACACTAGTCTGTATATTGGATAAAAGCAATTAATAAAATGGGCATTCACTAAAAAAAACACACAAAACAAACAATAGAAAAAAATTTTAAATTATTATTGTGTTAATTAAACATTAATTTACCCTTTACTACATGGGTGGCATCATAAGTGATTAAGAACCTCAGTAAGCAAAGGAGATAAAGATCTATACCTTGGAGATGTTTTATTCTAGAAAAATAAAAGAAGATTAATTACATAACAAATTTCTCTGCCACACACATAAATAAAAGCAGGAAGAAGCAATCCACACAGACAAGGACTGGCATGGCTTATGATTGAAAAGTAAAGAGAATTTTGTGGCCATAACATGACTTTGGTTGACCAATTCACTTGATAATGAAGCTTTTTTCCAATAACTAAACTCCAAGTAATTAGGGGTTAGTTTATAAGGAAGTGCAGACCAAGCAATAGTGTTCCTTCCACAGAGGATTTCCTGACTTATTTTCTAACACTATTGCCTGTGTGTCACTGATTTCTGAGAACATATCCAGCTAGGCTAGCAGACACTTCTCTGTACTGCTGTTCTCTGAAGACACTTTCCCTTGCCTTTAAAGCCTGGTCTTGGGCACTGGGCATGGGTGCACATGCCTATGATCTTACCACATGGGAGACAGAAGCAGGAGGATTTCTAGTTCAAGTCCAGCCTACACTATGTAGTAAGAGCCTGCCAATGAATGAATGAATGAATGAACAAATGAATGAGGAAGATACAAGCAAAAAAAACTGGTCTCAGGATGAGATGTTGGTCCAGTTGTGGAGCACTTGGTCTCCCTGTTTTCAGTCCTCAGGACTGCCAACTATGACAATAAAAAGTTTTTAGGAACCCTACTTCAAAAAGAAACTGAAACAGTCCATTTATAGTAAGAGTTGAGTAACTTGAATGATGTAATCTCTTTTCCTTTCTTGACTATTAAGCACTTACTGGAAAGCAGAGCTTTATACAAAAAAAAAAAAAAGCCAATCGATTCTTCAGAACAGAAGATCGGACACACAGGGGAAGTTTCTCTGGTTAGACAGCCATTCTCTTTATCCGACCATATTATCAAGAGGTCACTTAGTAAGACTGGGTCAGAATATTAGATAATAGCTAATATTTTTACTATGGGTGGGTGCTATGGTAAACATTTTACCTGTAAATTGTACTCTACTGCCATAGTCCTGTAAAACCAGCATAATCATTGGTCCACCATGCGGATACAGGCAATGAGGCACAAACACTTGCCAAAAGTTACACAGCTGGTGAATAGCCAAGTTAAGTAACTTAGCATATTCAAGTTGTAGGGTTTCAGAACAGCTCTACTGTTTGCCGTCCCCAGAGACCTAGGAATGGCCTGTGTCAACACTATCATGGCCACTTGTCTATATGGTCTACACATATGCCAATAATTAAACTATGTAGACAGAGCTTTGTTTCTAATGTAGGGCTCACTGTAAAAACACACAAGTGAAGCCGGGCGGTGGTGGCGCACGCCTTTAATCCCAGCCCTTGGGAGGCAGAGGCAGGCGGATCTTTGCGAGTTCGAGGCCAGCCTGGTCTACAAAGCGAGTCCAGGACAGCCAGAGCTGTTAAACAGAGAAACCCTGTCTCGAAAAACCAAAAAAAAAAAAAAAAACCCAAAAAAAAACACACAAGTGAGAAAAGAGGTCTCCACCAACTACTTCAAACATTGTTTTGAGTAGATGAGGAAGCAGACTTAAATTGAGGTGATGATAGTGAAACCACAGGACTCCAAAAATCCTGAGATGGTATAAGGAAGGGGGCAGTCTGAGAGAAGAAAAAAGAACATGTGGGAACGGTGACTTTGTTCAAAGCAGGGTAGCCATGGTCAATTCGTAATAAGTTTTCCAAGCTGGTTTCAGTAAATTATCTCAAGTACAATGTCCTCAGAGTGGCAGCCCTTGGCCAGTTGCATTGGAAATGCCTGTGTGGATCTAGGTGCCTCTTCACTCCCAGATACTTCTCTAATGAAGTGTAAGAACCAAATATTCTAAATGACAGACCAACCTCCAAGACAGAAGTGTTGGGTGATGGCTGCTACCTGTAATTCAAGGCTGAGGCACGAGTCTCACCAGGACTTCAAGGGCAGGCTGGACAACATAGTGAGCTCTAAGCCAGCCTAGAATATGTAGTGAGACCCATCCCACACAATAGAGAGATTTGCTAGTTACTAATCTTCCTATGTTTAGTTTCCAGCTCTCAGTATTTAGTATTCCCAGTTTTAGTATTCTTCTTCAGTTCCTTAGCTAACTCAAGTGGAAAACAGAGGCAAAAACTGCTATCTAAATGAGTCCAAATGTAAGGAAAACATCACAGGGAACAGGGTTCCTGGGTTGGCTTCCCAGCAACTCAAGCATCAAGCTTATATAATTAAGGCCACATAGTCAGCTACTACATGCAATCTGGCATTTCAACACAAATCTTTAAGAGTTCTTTGCTCTTCTTTCTAGAGTTTATGCTTGGATCAATGACCTGTTCATGCCCACTGGATCTATCTGGGTTCCAATTCTAAAAGATGGTGGAGGCACTGCCTTCAGTAAGATCTTTGGTGGTGCACACTCTGGAGGCTGAAGCAGGCGGATCTCTGTGAGTTTGAGGCCAGCCTGGTCTACAGAGTGAGTCCCAGGACAGCCAGGGATACACAGAGAAACCCTGTCTCAAAAAGAAAAAAAAAATCTATCAGTGAGGCTCTGCTGTATTGTAAAAGTGGGATTTGTGGGAAAGCCTGAGGGTGGAGTCAACATCTCTGTAACCTAGTCCTTGGTGGACATGTTTTTTGTAAGCAGCATGCATTGGCAAGAGGCCTTGGTGGCTGATTGGAGGTCCTACTGCTTAGTGTCCTCAAAGAAGAACACCCAGCATAGGCATAAGTGTGGAACTCGGTTTTAGTAATAACAGGCTTCAGTGGGCACTTGAGAATCTCAGGGATTCTTATTAGTACTGTCTAGCCACTTTCCTGCGAGCCCGCCCACCCTGACATCCTTGGCAACCCCGGCTCTTGAGAAGTGCAGGCGCAAAGTCTTTGCTCGGGAATGGTGTCCGCAGGACCCTCTGTGCTACGAGGCTACAGCGAGACTCAGAACCACTGAGGTTTCTAACCCACCGACCTGGAAAGCTGCTGTAGAAACCCCTGGAGTCTTTAAGGAGAGGAAATACCCGGAGATGAAAAAGATAATTTGTAGCAAATCAGTACGGAAAACCAAGTCATTTCCCGGAACTACCCGGGTAAATGGGCATCACTGCTCTGTCCTCCAGACCTCTCTGTAATGGAAAAGGGCCCGAGTTTTGTAGTCCTTTTATGAAGTTAGAGCTCCCAGGGAAAGGCAGTAATTTCATAATGACTAATCAGTGCTTGAACTGCAACTTTCAGTGGAAGTTTCCCAGAGAAGACAGACATCTATTTGGACAGTTTTCTAGAGGAAGGCAAGTGTGAGCAAGCTGCGAAACTTCATTTCTCTTTGTTCCAGTTAACTCACTGGCTGTAGCATCACCAGCACTCCTATTTAGGTGCTCATTAATTCTTCGGGATTTTTAGTGGATAAAGAAGGGGAAACAAACATATTAATAGAACTCAATATATGTGCCATTCAGTGCAACGCAAATTAGATAATAATGTACGGAATGTGTTTTCCAAATTGTTCCTTATTTATAATTAGAGATTTATCATTCACACATAGAAGGTGAATTATAATTTGCAGATTCTTAGTTAATAAACTATGAAACAAACACGGTGTTCCTTGAAATACCATCACTGAGTTTTATCTTCTCCTGGTCCTGCCTCTAATAAACCACTGCCTTTCTGTAGAATAAGTAATGACTCAAGAGTTCTGAAAGGCTAGAGAGACTGCTCAGTAGATAGCAGTGTGTGCTGTTCTTCCCAAAGGGCTACTAGACTACTCAGACTTGAGCATTGTACCCCGAAACAAGGCTGGAACTTTGAAGAATCTTTGACAACAGGCAAAATTCTTACCTCTAGAATTTTGACGTGCTTTGACCTCTGACCCTCATCTCTATATGGTCCAAGTGGCTTGGGAATTTCCTTGAACAGCATCTGTTTTCCTTTTCTTTCTCTTACTAATTGCCACAACATGATACTTTTTGCTCATCTTCCTTCTTCTCTGTAAACATACTTAGTGGGATGCATGAATTAAGAGCGTCCTCTGGCAGTGTCTCTGCATACCTGGCCATCCTTAATGTACATGAATGATATGATCATTAATCCATGAAATAACTCTTGATCTGGCTTAGTTTTCCAGGTGTCGTGGTAAATTTGTTGTCATCTATTGGAATCACTCTTACTTTCAATGTCAGTATATATAAACCACAGCAAAATCTTCCAAAATAGAAATTATGTGGGTTTCTGAATATCTTCAAAGATATCCTGTGAAGATATAATAGCCATACAATGTAACAAGATTGTGAATACTACAAAACAGAATTCTACTGCAGAACAGAATTATCCCACTATGAACAGAATCTCACAGGGAATAAATAATAGAGATAGTATGAGTTTTTTGCGGGATGTTAGCTAATAGTTTGGTGGTTAAAGTAGTCATAAATAATGTTTTACATCTGTGAAGGAATCTGCGTAGTCATTCTATTTGTGGGTGCTGTTATATGTTAAAATACTTAAAGGTACTACAAAATACTAACAGCTGGTGTGTTAAGAGGGTAGAATTGGGTTATTTTTATCTCACATTTTTGTTTCCTGTTACAATAACCTCACCATAATTTGGGGGGGGGTGTTTTCTTTTCTAGACAAGGTTTTCGATCCACCTGCCTCTGCCTCTCAAGTGCTTGAATTAAAGGCATGTGCTACCACTTTCATTTTTTTAATGAAAAAAAATTTAAGGATGATTTATGAAGAAATAAACTAGCCACTTGGTGGCAGTATATATAACATGGTGAATGTATGGCTTCATCTCAGTCCTATGCTTAAAAAAATTGTCATAGACTTGATTTCTCCTCTGATAGTCCTCTTTATATGTTATTTTATTCAGAGATCTAATACTTTGTAAAATTACTCTATCATAATTAAGAACCTCTTTTAAATGGCTAGTTTAATTTAAATGAGTGTACCTCATTGATTTGAAACTATAACAGACTCTGAAAGAAAATTGTATTTACTCATTAAGGCTAAAACATGTAAAATATAGTTATTTTTCATATGATATAAGTTAATAACCCAATGAAGTTTTCATTTCCAAATAATCAATTGTTCTTTTTTACAAAAATTTATGTTAACTTGTATTTTTTAAAGCACTATTTATTACTTTTAAATAAAAATGCTAGTTTTCAAATAATAAAAGTAAAAATAAAAATAGCACCAACATATGCTATGAACCTCTTTGCCAAGGGGAAAATTATGCTGCATTTTAATGTCGTTTTTCTGTTTTTAAAATTCTAAAAGCATGTAGCTGCAAGTGCTTACTGAGTTGTGAGAACTATCACTGCTCTGTGAGCCAGCAACTAGTCTACATGAGCAAACCTGGCTGTTGGCCATGAATATATGATTACATAACCTTCACCATTCGGAATTTAGTAGAATCACTTGCCAGGGAGGAGAAGAAACTTACCAAAACATTGAGAAGGTCAAATCAATTTCTGATTGCCATCATTCACAGGAAACCCTGTACTGTTGCTGTAGAAAGAATCAAAACCCAAGACAGACCTTGCAATTCTCTGATGCTTTCATCTTCTAAATTCCCCAGCCCACAGCAAACTACCCTTAAGTTGTTGCATATGATTAGCTTTTCGAAAATAATTCTAAAGACCCATAAGAATCTTTCCTTTGAGTATGTGTTGTCCATTTTTTTAACCAGTGTCCCATGGACCACATTTTATCCCATAAGCGTTTGGTGGCTTGGCAACAGGGACACCTCAAGTTGTACAAGACACTTTTTCAAAAGATGAATCTGAATAGTGACACTGGAATAACTGGATAGCTGGGGTTTGAGGGATGCTGAACTTGGAATCCTTTTCAGAATCAGAACCTTCTTCAGAACTGTCTTCTGCCAACCTTGAAGCTTGTGTCCTTGAAGTCACCTCTGGCTGCTCTCAAATATTGGAAAGCAGGAGATGGGCAAGCTTGCTCTAGAACGCTTCTGAATTCAGACCTAAAGTAAATTAACTGCCAAGACTTCTGACCTCACCCAGTTCTGAAGCTTTCATTAGTGAGGCCCTGAAAGTATGAAGGCTAGACAGGGCTGGCCAAGATCCACAGGAGCAGGAAAGTAGCAGAGATGAGTTATTAGTGACACCTGTGTTACAACCCAAACGCATCTGCTCATAAAAGCTCAGCTTAGCACAGCCAAACCAGAGCCTGCCCAGAGGCAGAGGTGACACAGCGTGGAACGTCAAGACTCTTAGCATCACCTGTTTGAAGAAACCAAGTAAGGACAAGTTCTTATACATTTTTGTGGCTGGCTGGAATTTTTATCTTGGTATTGTCATGGTATTTCTCGCCTAAAAACCAAGTGAAATTGCTAGCCACATTGGTATTTTAAAGCCTGCTGTAGTTTTTAACTGTCCATGTAGAAGTTCCTCCTTTGAGATGTAGTCACTGAAAAGAAAATAGGAAATCATACACATTTGAGACTTTTGTTTTATTCCACCCTCTAAACCTATTAAAATTTCTAGTTTTATCATTTCCAAACAAGATAAGAATGTCTCAGGAAAGTGAGACATCTTAATGTTAAGACCTAAAATGTGGGGCTGAAAAGATGGCTCAGCAGTTAAGAACATTGACTGCTTTTCCAAAGGACCCAGGTTCAAATCCCAGCACCCACATGGCAGTTCACAGCTGGGCGTAGTGGCTCATGCCTTTATCCTCAACACTCAGGAGGTGGAGGCAGGCAGATCCCTGTGAGTTCAAGAGTACTCTGGACTACAAAGTGAGTCCAGGACAGCTAGGGATACACAGAGAAACCCTGTCTTCAAAAACAAAAACAAAAACAAACAAACAAGGGGCTGGAGAGATGGCTCAGCGGTTAAGAGCACTGCCTAAAGGTCCTGAGTTCAATTCCCAGCAACCACATGGTGGCTCACAACCATCCACAATGTGATCTGGTGCCCTTTTCTGGAATGCAGGTGTACATGCAGATAGAGCACACATATGCATAAAATAAATAAAATAAATCTTAAAAACAAACAAACAAACAAACAAACAAACAAAAAACCCTAAAATGCTGACACTCTTTCTTGTTTTAAGTTTCTCAGGTCACATCAAAACCATCCTACAAACCCCAGAAGATTGAGATGCTCACTGCTAAAATCTTCAAAGGACATACTGCTTCTGGTAAATACACACACACACACATGTATGTATGTATGTATGTATGTATGTATGTATGTATGTATGTATATTCACTAAGGCCTCCTTCTCAGGTAACTTCCACACCAAAAATAATGTATCAGAATTTTCAGCATTTCTGGGAAGTACAACAACCAGCTACTTTCTATGAGAAAATACTTGATTAGGTTCAAACTGTGCTGACATTGAATGTAAGCAATAGTTCAGGGGTGTTGTCTGCTGTGGTAGTGAGGTAGTTAAATTGTCATTTCAGCAGGCTCTGGGTCTCAAGTCTCAAAAATTTCTTTTTGTTGTTGTTGTTCTTTGTTTGGTTTGGTTTGGTTGGGGGGGGGGTTGTTTTTCAAGATAGGGATTTCCCTGTGTAAGTCTAGCTATCCTAGAACTCACTCTGTAGACCAGGCTGGCCTTAAGCTCAAGAGATCCACCTGCCTCTGCCTCCCAAGTGCTGAGATTAAGAGTGTGTCTCACCACTCCCGGCCACTATAGATAACTGTGAACTGCCATGTGGGTGCTGGGATTTGAACCTGGGTTCTTTGGAACAGCGGCTACTACTCTTAACTGCTGAGCCATCTCCTCAGCCCCCAAAAATGTCTTCAAAAGAGTATACCACCTACCCACCATGTGCTAGGATTGTATATACATCATCTGTCAATCTCAAGAGCAACCTGTTGAGATAAATGCCATGGATCTACTTTATAAATTCAGGAAGGTTGAAGAACGTTCACAGGTATAAAGCTGTTAGAAATTCAGATATTACTCATTTGCTTTCCTTTAATTTGTTTGTCTTTTGTTTTGTTTTTCAAGATAGATTCTCACACTATAGTCCAGTTCCAGGATGTCCTGAAACTCACAGCAAGCCTCCTGCCTCAGCTTCCCAAATCTGTTTACAGGCATGAGACATCACACTCAGCCCTATTCTTTTAAATACACAAGTCTGTGCTCTTTCTCGTAGATGAACCAGCTCCCATTTTGTTTGTTACTTTGGCTTGATATGTTTTTATTTGTGTGCATATCTAAATGTTTCAGGCACACAAGAAAAATTAGATGAGATCGTATAATGGGCAAATATAACCCTAAACAAATTTTACATAGAAAACCTTGAGGCCTGGCTCTTTCATTAGTAGACTATTTGCTTCCTGGCACATAAATCTAACCGGACTCAAATAAGAAAATTTTCAGATTGTATTGATATTGTTGCACTTTTAGTTTATTCAACATATGTGTGTTAAGTAACTATGCACCAGGTACTGTTCTGGGTGATGAGAAGTTATCAATGAAAAAAATGGACAAAGCTGGTCATGGTGGTATATGCCTTTATCCTAGCAATGAGGAGGTGGAAGCAGAAAGATCAATAGTTCAAAACCTCAGATACATAGCAGGTTAGAGTCCAGTCTGCACTACCTGAGACTTTGTCAATGAAGGAGAAGGGAGAGAGAGAAGGACGGATTCTATTCTACTCTTAATAGATGGGGCAAAAAAGAACAAAATGTTACATTTTATACAGAAACATGCAGCAGGCAAAGACACCCCAGTACAGATACATAATTGTAGACATAAACATTGAAATTTCTGTGGAAATTCTGGAGGCTGATGACTCATGGCTGCTCCATTAGACAGACAGTACTATCTATGTCTTAGAAAATAAAATATGAGGGCTGGAGAGACGGCTCAGCGGTTAAGAGCACTGGCTGCTCTTCCAGAGGTCATGAGTTCAATTCCCAGCAACCACATGGTGGCTCACAACCATCCATAATGAAATCTGGTGCCCTCTTCTGGCCTGCAGATATACCTGCAGACAGAACACTGTATACATAATAAATAAATCTAAGAAGATATTTTTAAAATTATGAGGCAAGTTAGTATGAAAGCTGAGTTAGATATAGAACTTTAAACTCATGGAGATGGTTAGATAGTAGAATGTTAAAGTCAGGTGCCAAATACATATGGACTGGACATTGGGAATATATGCTAAGCCATATAACTCTTATAATCGTGGCCTATTTATTTCTGTTGTTTTGTATTGTATTTATAGTTATAAGAAAAAGAACCATTATTTGGACTGAAAGGGAGAGCTGTTGGGGGTAAAAATAAATACCTTAAACTAAAAAAAAAAAAAAAAAGAAGGGAAGAGGATGGTGGGGCTGAGGGGGAGGAGGGTGGAAGGGTGGGACTGGAGGGGGGAGTAGGGAGGGGATTGTGATTGAGATGTAACTTGAAGAAATAAAAAATAAATTATTAAAAAAAAAGAAAAGAAAATATGAATGTCAACGAGTTTATGATTATTCCCTAAGTTCATTGAGCTGATGAATGGAAGAGTTCAATTAGGCTCTTGGTCCCTCCTCTCTCCCCCTTATACCATTTATCCCAGCACCATGCTACCTTGGTAATCCTCTCTCTGGTTCCAAGCTCTAATGCTCAAGGTTGTATAGCAGCTTATAACCCCATGAGTCGCTTAGAATATTCAATAATAATTCTTTGGCCCAAGGAAAAATAATAATTCCCTAGTCTGTGGATATTTGAAACAGGCTAAAGTTCACAGGCCCCTGTCTGGCAAGAAGGTTTAAAGATGAGAAAAAGCAGCATGGAAAACCCCAGGAGAATGGAGCAGAAAAATGACCATGGGGCCAGTAGCTCCTTGATGCTAACTATCAAGGAAAAGTGGGAAAGGGAGGCAGGGATGGAAGAAGAATGGAAAGGAGACTGCTACTCAGCATGGCCCCACAGGTTCCAAACTGGTAAGTCACATCTAAAATATGTTCTAGATCTGAAAATACTGAGGCTATTTTCCCCTGTCTTATCAAGAAAATGTGACAGGCCTGTAAGTAACACACATTGGATAAACTATATTGAGAGAGGTAAAGAGATTAATCCAACTTCAAAATGTAAAAAAGTATTTTTTAAAAGGGTACAAGTTGTGGCAATTTTTATGTCTTTCTTACAGCATATATTGTTCTAAGTAGAATTCCTGTGGGTTTTCATAAGCCAAATTTCATTTTGTGAGAAGTCACAGAAAATTTTGTCTCACAGAAAAGGTTTAGAAAAAGATCTTAGTTGTACTTTTGGCCAGCCTTAGGCATTGTCACAGCAATTGAGAATTCTCAGCTGTGCCAGACAAACCAAATGAAGTTTATCACAACACATATTGACATAAAATATGTATGAGTGAAATGACCACATTTGCTGGAGATGCACTTCTAGAAACCCGCTGACCTCAAATGCATACATTTACCAGACAGAAGATGGTTTCCTGGGGTATACAGTCAGGCAATCTGGAAGGACAATCACTTTGTAGTCCTAGTGATGGCTGACTCTGCCTTCCCCTCCCTTTGAGATCTGTGACTGACACCTTAAAAGGGACACAGAGAGCAATGACAAGGTCACCATGTGGACACAAATGCCCAGTTAAAATTACTTTTCTTTCCCTTGTTAGATAACAGTCAAGACACTGGACTTTTGTCGGGAATGGTCTCCTCGGCCATCATGTTGCTGATTTTTTCTCTGATTGGGATATTTAGTAGATCACTTCGAATAGGGTAGGTCATTGTAGTTTCTGGTTCCTGATTTAGGCCATATATGTGTACTATCAAAATGTATTTACTAGAAAAACACATTAATGTCTTTATTTTGAAAAAGAGAAATTTATTACTACCATTATTACATGTGTATAAGGTATGACTAAGAGAATGTACACATGGCACAGGGTGTGCATGGAGATCAGAGGACAACTTTGTGGAGTTGGTTCTCTCTTTCCACCTTTATGTGAGTTTCAGGAAGTGAACTCAAATTAAAGGAAAGATATTTAATAAGTTCTTACCTTTGTCAAGTTAAAGAAAAGATATTTAATAAGTTCCTATCTTTGTCAAGCTCCTTAAAAATGTCATTCAGTTACTCCTCAAAATGATTTCATCAGAACACCTCTGTATCCCAAATTACAGGTGAACTAAACAGGTTTACAAAGGAAGGTTGAGCCAGGCACCGTGGTGCATGCCTTTTATCCCAGCACTCAGGAGGCAGAGGCAGGTGTATCTCTGTGGATTCAAGGCCAGTCTGGTCTACAAAGTGAGTCCAGGACAGCCAGGGATACAGAGAAACCTTGTCTCAAAACAAAACAAAAACAAAAAGAAAAAAGAAAAAAAGAAGAAAGGAAGGTTGAATCCTCCACCCAAGGTCACCAAGCACTCAGAAAGGAGTGATAGTGGATGTCAACTTCCATGTTCTCTTCTATCTACACACCACTTTCATTGTCTCTAAGCATTATGCACAGTGCCTACATTCTTCACAGTGGTCACAGTCTGCCTTAACTTCCATCCAAAGAAAACAGCTGAATCAATTGTGAAAACAAGTGGTCAGTTGTAATATATATATAATTAAGTTATTTAACCTGTATTTAAATTATCAGTAATTGGTTTGGCGGCAGTTAATCCTTAAGCCACCATTATAAAAGAAAACACACAGACACCACATGGATTTTCACAAGCCTTGGCCTGAACTGTGCAATCCTAGCCCATCTCAGCTAGCTCATAATTCTATAGCCTAAATATGATTCTACATATACATACATCCCCTTGTACTGCCATTCTCCACAATATGCCAATGTTCCTGGACATGTGGAAAGAGGTTCTTTTTCTAACCCATGGTGTGTGTCCTCCTTCTTCCTATGGCTGGCTGGAATGCACTAATCCTCTGTCTAAAACACAGGCTTCCTGTTCTAATATCAGGAAGTCCCACCTTTCTCTGTCTTTGCCCAATCTCAGGCCTCAGGATTTATTTAACCAATCAGAGACAATGTAACAGACAGCAAACAGGACCAGTTAACATTTAAAATGCGCCGGGCGGTGGTGGCGCACGCCTTTAATCCCAGCACTTGGGAGGCAGAGGCAGGCGGATCTTTGTGAGTTTGAGGCCAGCCTGGTCTACAAAGCGAGTCCAGGACAGCCAGAGATATTCAGAGAAACCCTGTCTCGAAAAACCAAAAAAAAAAAAAAAACATTTAAAATGCTTAACACTACCCCATCAATTCCCTGCTTTTGTCCAATAAAAAGGCCAAATTTTTTAACTCCTATAGTAAAAACAATAAGAACAAATTTGAAACAATCAAGAAAACCATATGTAAAAGTTATGCACATAGTGTTTAGCCTATTTGTATCAGACAATCGTCAGTTTTAATTTGTCACTCCATTACCAACTCTGTTGATGTTTATGAGCCTACCTCCAAGGCCCTTTCTACTTTAAAAATATTCTAACAATTTCACACAAGTGTATAGTATATTTTGACCATATTCACTCCCATCTATTATTCCCCCATTTTGTACACCACCCTGTTTAATTGAGGTTGCTTACATGTACATAGATGTAGAGTTATTTAGTGAATCATAGTCAACTTACCAGAGGCTACACACTTAAAGAAAAATGACTTCCCCTTCCCCAGCAGCCATCACCTGCCAGTACCTCCTCAGTTAGAGGTAGGACTCATGTACCTCTCCCATATGCATATTTGGATGCTTGCTGGCTAAATCTTGTACATATCTCTTGCAGATAACTACATCTGGTATGAGTTTGTGAATATGACAGCCCTGTTGTGTTCTGAAGACAGTGTTTCACAGCACTCCTTCTATTTTCTGGCTCTTACATTCTTTCTGCCCCTTCTGCTCTCATGCTATCTTGAGCTTTGCAAGGTGAGGGTATTATAGATGATCCAATCAGGTTGATCATTAAATATTGATTTCTTAGCATTTTGACCAGTTATGAGTCTTTGCATTGACTGCTGCTTACTGCAAAAAGAAGCTTCTCTAGCCTGGCATGGTGGCACATGCCTTTATCCCAGCACTTGGGAGTCAGAGGCAGGCTGATCTCTATGAGTTCTGGGCCAACCTGGTCTACAAAGCAAGCCTAGGACAGCCAGGGCTATTTAGAGAAACCTTGTCTTGAAAAACCACAAAAAAAAGAGAAGTTTCTCTGACCAAGATTAAGAATACTACTAATCTATGGATATAAACAAATATATAGAAGGCATTTGACAATATGACTATTTAATGAAACAACAGTAGTAGATCTCTTTCTTATTTGTGCCTATGCCCTCCCCAAACATGAACTTTAAACCAGTTTAGAGTACCACACTTGAATTTCCTCCTGTAGGAAAGGATTCAAATCCAGGCAGAAAATGGTTGGTTACCCCTGTAACATTTGTGGCACTATTATACCACTGGCTATGTCTTGCCTGGCATTTTAATATTGTAGCATATGGGGTTACCACTGGATAAATCCACTGATGACTTTTCTTCTCCAGTGGCCTATATAACCTCTTCCAACACTAGGTCAGTTCCAGCTTTGTTTATCTATGTTCTGCAACTGAAGTATATGGTGTAGTGTCTTCAGAAATAAGATCTTACCATCAGGCTTTTATTATTCTGAAGAGACACCATGACTATGGAAACTCTTGTAAGGGAAAACATTTAATTGGGGCTGGCTTACAGGTCAGAGGTTTAGTCCATTATCACCATGTTGGGAAGCATGGCGCCATGCAGGAAGATGGGATGCTGGAGAGATAGCTAAGTGTTCTACATCTGGATCTCCAGACAGCAAGAAGTGAAGAGTGACACAGTGGCCAAGCTTGAGTGTCTGAGACCTGAAAGTACCACCCTCTAGTGACATACCTCCTCCAAGAATCCCAGACATCCTACTAGTGACACTCCCTATGGGCTCATGAGGGGGGCATTTTTATTCAAACCACCATAGCAATTAAAAGCAATAGTAATAGCCTGTGTTATCTTGGGGAAGCACCCAACTTCTTTCAAACAACTTCTCCTAATATGATATTAGTAAAGGTCTATGCCTACTTGTTCAAAATGAGATATAAGGAAAGAAAGACCTCTGACTTTCTAAATGCTACCAGACGCTTTTGACATTTCTAATATGTTAATAGATTAAAGTTGTTTAATGTTGTGGCTTTTTAGTACATTTAAATTATGCACACATTTGGATACGCATGAACATTAATTGGTTACTGACTTATACCATATGTATATGTAGCCAATCAGAATTTAAGCTGGTTTCTTTCCCTTGCTCTTTCTTTTTCCCTATCTTTCTTTCTTTCTTTTTGTCATCACTAGTTTCATGAGATAATCTTTCACTGAAATGTATAATCAAAATGAAAAATAAACATTTTAAGCAAGTACTAACTTATTATCTACATAGGTTTTTCTCATAGAACTTAAGTAATATTTCAAAATTTATACATATTTATATGTTATATGTTAATAAATATCCCTAGTACCTTTTCAAAGTGGAAAAATTAGTTTGCAATTTTGCTTGGGGGTGTCTTAAAATGTAATTATTTACAAAGATTCTTGAAATGTCTTAGTGTTCAAACAATGTCTACAAAAGTTTTTAGTATTTGTATTGCCATCCAAAGATACTCTAGATATTTTGAAATTTTAAGTAATGGCCATGTCATTTCTATAACTATTACAACCCAAAGACTTTTAGTTAGTAATAATGCATAAGAAAAAAAAGTAATAATGCATAAGAAAATAGAATGATTAATGGATAATTTATTGCTTAAGTTCTAATTTTAAGAAGACAAAGGGGGGCTGGGGAAATGGTCTTTCAGAAAGCACTTGTCTTGAAAGGAGGAGGACTTGAGCTTGACTCCTAGAAGCCAAGTTAACAAATGCCACAGCTCGGGTGTTTATTGTTTATAATCCTGTGTTGGGAAAGCAAAAACAGGCAGATCTGTGAGGCTCACTTGTCAAGTTCCAGGCCAATGATAGACCCAGTCTTTAAAATAAGGCAGAGAGCAACTGAAGAGTGATTCCCAAGGTTTTCCTCAGGCCTCTACATGTACACATATCCACATATCCACATATACATATATACGTATATATATGAAAACACACACAGAGAAATAGAAAGAAGAAATAGTTCTAATGTATTTAACATACATGCAGATACTATTATTTAATGCAAGTATACATTACCATAAAAGCCTGTTATTAGAATCAGAACTAAAAAGAGACAAAAATCACATTTTAAATGTGCATAGATTATTCACATTAGTGGTTAACTTCAAGTTATCATTAATGCATCAGTGTCACACAAGGGAAAGAAGTAAACGCAGTTCCCTTTGAGTCATTTAACCAAGAACGAATGAGTCTAGATTTGAATCCTCTGCTTCATGCTCTCTGTACTTTTGCTCTTCATCTGTCTGTCCTATGAGTCTGAACCTGTCCCTGACTGGAGGCTATCTTGTGAATTTGTCTGTCCATGTGTCTGTGTGTCTATCCCTGTATGTGTCTATCTATCTGTGAGTGCTGTGTCTGTCTCTCACAAAGGGCTTCACCATGTATTTATTAAACAGTGTAGAAAGCATCACTCAGAAGAAGTGGGACACTTACATAAATCTCTAACAGTTTTACAAGAGACTAAGTCCCTGGCTCCAACTGTTCCCAACTGACCAAGATAACAAATATTGTCTATTAGCCAATATCCATACATGGTTGCTTTCAACCTTGATAGTACAGTTTAGGAAGTGGCTTTCAACTTCTATATTTGCTGCTTTCAGCAAATGATACAGATGCATTGTCTGGGTTAGAGGCATGGTACATAATTTAAGATTACAGCTGTGCATTAGCTTAGATTCTGAATGTTGATTACATGGGAAATACAAGTCAAATAAAGTTGAGTGTTACATTGTTCTCTTAAAGGCAGGTTAAACAAACTGAGTACACAGTAGGCTAACAGTCTTAAGTCTTAGGTGACCTTGAGATGCATTTTTAACTCTGGCTTTGAGATCCAGCAAAAGTTCCAGTCTTATAGAATAGAAGATATTTTCAGAATATTGCATCACCACATAAATATAATGAAACTATAGTAGATACACTTTTAAAATATACATGTAAAATCCCTGTATACTCCATCAGTGTGCTATGTGAAAACATCCCAGTAGCATCAACTCCCTGGCTTGGTCTAACTATAAACATGGAAAAAATATGACTTAATTTTAAAAATTGAGTCACAAAAGATTGTGTGTATATGTGTGTATATGTGTGTGTGTGTGTGTGTGTGTGTGTGTGTGTGTGTGTGTGTGTGT
>CAJQZJ010012579.1:9922292-9971689 GCA_907164525.1 Lophiomys imhausi
TGTGTGTGTGTGTGTGTGTGTGTGTGTGTGTGTGTGTGTGTGTGTGTAAAGAAACCATTTTTCCCTAGTGTCAATCAAGGTCAAAGGAACTTGCAAAGTTCACTCAGCCATTTTGGTTGCTACTTAACAAATGTGTTTAAGCTGGGCATAGTGGCACACGCCTTTAATCCCAGCACTTGGGAGGCAGAGGCAGGCAGATCACTGTGAGTTCAAGGCCAGCCTGGACAGCCAGAGCTGTTACACAGAGAAACCCTGTCTTGAAAAACCAAATAAATAAATAAATAATAAATGTGTTTAGAGAACCTGTTAAAACAAATAAAAGGTTTGTTTTTCAGTCTCTTTATGTGTAAAAATACACCTCAGATCAGTGTGATCTTGTCTGTATCTCTGTCGGTACAAGCCCAGATGAGTTTGCACAGTCAATTAGAAGGTGCTTTTATACATGAAGATAGCCCTGGGAGGAACATTTGGCAAGATATCCAATCCGCTTCTCACTGAATGCTTATTAAGTGAGAGATGGAAGTCTTTGCTTCACAAGGTTAAGTTGTATTCCATTCTAGCTCAGTTCATTGCCTATGTTGCCTGCACAAATTCTAAAGAAATGTTCTTGTACAGTGTGATGGTCATGTCTTTAATCCCAGCACTCAGGAGGCAGAAACAGGAAGATCTCTGAGTTCAAGGCCAACCTAGCCTGCTGAGCAAGCCCTGAGGACAGTCAGGGCTACACAGAGAAACCCTGTCTCAAAAAAAAACAAAAAAAGAAAAAAGAAAGGAAGGAAGGAAGTTACTGCTTCTAATGTATCATTTTGTTTTCTAGAATTAAAAGAAAATTCTTACTGATGATCCCAAAGTGGCTTTATGAAGATATTCCTAATATGGAAAATAGTAATGTTGCAAAATTGTTGCAGGTAATCAATCAGCACCAAACAGAATCTGATTGGTGCCCAGCATGGTGGGGTGTGCAAGTAGTACTAACATTGGGAAGGCTGAGGCAGGAGGATCACAAATTCAAAGCCAACCTGGGCTGTATAACGAGACATTGTCAAAATAGATAAATAGGAACTGGAGAGATTGCTCAGTGGTTAAGAGTACCTATTGATCTTGCAGAGGACCCCGGTTCAATTCCTACCACCTACATGGTGGTCCACAGCGATCCATAACTCCAGTTTCAGATCTGACAGACACCATATACACCCAGAACATAATACATATATGCAAGCAAAATACTCATACATACAAAATAAAATAAATAATTCTAAAAAGAAATAAATACCAAACAACAACAAATCCCCATAAGAAATATCATTTGGACCAAGAGTACAGTCTGGTTATTAGAATAGAAACATATTTCCATATATATATGGAAACAAAATTGTAGCATTTCAAACCCTACATAGATGAAAGAACAGTTAGGCCAGGAGAAAAGGAAACTATACTCTTCAGGAAGAAAGTAAGATAGAATATTGTTTAGTGTCTTCAGGGAAGAGGATATAGGGAAGAAACGTTCTGTAAAATATGAATTAAAGGCTCCAAGACGTTTCTTTACAAGAGATGGAGATGTGTCCAGTTCTCAAGGAGTGTACCATTGCATTTCTCCAACTTTATGGACCATGCGAAGATTACTTTTGGGTGCCCATGGGAGATGGCATAATGGGGGGGGGGGCAGTAGGTTTCAGGTCAACTAGGAAAAGAGAAGTACACACAGAATAGCCTTTGGAAAATTGAGGGGAGGTTTTTTTGGAGGGGTGGAGTTTTGGCAGCTATACAGCACAGGAAGGGTCAGAAGTGTGTGTTTCCAGAACTCTGCTTAGCTACTACCATTTTCAATACCCAGTCAGTGGGACAGAAATGTCATCTGAACATGTGGTACTACCAGAGAAATGACTATAGCAAATGACTCCACCTATGATGGGCACAGAGAGGAAATAGGGGGAAATGAGGATTTTCTCAAGAAAAATAATATTCTAAGTAGAAGGATGATGTGAGCTCAAGTACAGAGGAGACAGCAGCATCTTGGGTAGACAGGCCTATTTGTAAAACAGGTACACGTGGCTCTGCTTAAAGCTATGTGAGCCCACTGTCTTCATTTGCTTTCTATTGCTGTGATATAACACCATGACCAAAAGCAACGTGGGGAGTAAAGGGTTTATTTCACCCACTAACACTGTTGTCTGCAGGGGAGGAAGGGCAGAAACTTGGGGCAGGAACTGACACAGAAACCATGGATGAGTGCTCCGTACTGGCTTCCTTTCTATGGCTTGTTCACTGTGCTTTCGTATAGCACCTAGGACCACTAGCTCAGGGGTGGCCCTGCCCACAATGATCTGGTCTCTCCCACATCAATCATCAATCAAGAAAATGTACCACAAGCTTGCCCACAGGCCAATCTGATGGCTACATTTTCTCAACTCTCTTCCAAAATGACTCTAGCTTGTGTCAGGTTGACATAAAACTAGTCAGCACACCCACTAACCAGCTTGGCCGAGACATGCTTCATTTGAATGAAGGGTTTTAAGATAAAATAAAAATAAATAAATACAAATTTAAAATCTTTTTAAAAGGTTTTAACCAAGAAATATGCTTAAGACATGGATTATTTTTAATTCTCCCTTTGGGAAATCTGAATAAAAGTTTAGAAGAAAGAAAAAGACAGAAGGAGGAAACCATCCAGGAGGTAAACACTAAGATAAAAGAGAGAGGAAAAGCAAAATTGGGGAAAGAAAATTTCAGCCCTAACACAATTATTCATTTGATTCCATTAAATGATGTTTGGTTTTGGGGTTGTTTTGATTGTAAAATAATGTCTTTTTTTTTTTTATTTTAGGAAAAAATTGTATTTGAGAACAATAATGCCAGTGAGCAGGCCCTGCATGTGGATCCTGTGCTTACCGAGATAAGTGAAATCTCTCCCCTGGAACACAAACCCACAGATTACAAAAAAGAAAGGCTCACAGGACTCCCGGAGACAAGAGACTGTCCATTAACAACGTTGTCTACCAGTTCTTCTGTTGTGTATATTCCTGATCTCAACACTGGATACAAACCCCAAGTTTCAAATACCCACACTGGAGGAAACCATTTCATTAGCAGAGATGAGAGAGATTCTGCAACCCTTGAGGCCACAGGTGACCACTTTGCCAGATTGAAAATATCTCCTAACTTCACATTTTCTGCCTCAAGTATGACTTTACTAAGCAAAACACTAATTCTTGATGAATTGAACCTTGTTTTAAATCAAGGTGAATTCAATACTCTTGACATAAAAAACTCAAAACAGGAGGAAGCCACTACAATGTTGGAAAGTGATTCACCCAGTGAAACTATCCCAGAACAGACCCTACTGTCTGATGAATTTGTCTCCTGTTTAACAATTGGCAGTGAAGACTTACCATCTATTAATTCTTACTTTCCACAGAACATTTTGGAAAGCCATTTCAGTGAGATTTCACTCTTGCAAAAGTAGACTATTCCATCAAAGTCAATGTGGAAAAACTGCCTTTCCACTGCAAACCAAATCTTCCCTCAAAAGTGTAATTACACTTCGAAGGCACCAGGATGGAACATGCCTCACTGGCAAAACAAAACATAACAAAAGGAAAACAGTGAGGGTGTATTTGATGGTTTGTTTTCATTTTTATTTTAATATTACCACTTGAGACAGGATCTCATATATTCCAGCTTTGACTCTAGCATACTATACAGCTGAGGATGACTGAACTCCTGATTTTCCTGCCTCTTCCTCCCAAGTGCTAGGATTAAAGATATGTGCCACCAAGAGTATTTCTTTCATACTTTCTTCATTAAGATGTACAGAACATCTCTGTTTGTATAAAGGATAAGTAGTGAAGAATACATTGTAGTGAAATAAATGTAGAAAATGAGTCTTTAGCCGGGCGGTGGTGGCGCACGCCTTTAATCCCAGCACTTGGGAGGCAGAGGCAGGCGGATCTTTGTGAGTTCGAGGCCAGCCTGGTCTACAAAGCGAGTCCAGGACAGCCAGAGATATTCAGAGAAACCCTGTCTCGAAAAACCAAAAAAAAAAAAAAAAAAAGAAAATGAGTCTTTAAAATCAAAACATGAATATTTCCTTGCAAAGGCAGAAACAAGTTTCATTTTCATGTGATCACTTAAAATTCTCCTAAGTAGATAAGATACAGAACCAAACAGCAAAATAAGTAAAGACAGAAACAGAGGCTAGCAGCTAATTAACATGCCTGCTTATTCTTCCACTTCTTCCCTTATTTTTAGGTTAAAAAATTGTAAAGCAGTGGCAGTTGGAACCATGGGCCTACTTTCTCCATCCAAGTTAAGAGTGGAGGGCTTCATTCTGTGGCAAACACCAACATTCTAGCAGTATTCATGCTAGATAGGAAGCACAGGATCAGCAAAACAAGCAGTTTGACTGTTATTGTCAATAATGCGTTGAGTATGTCATAAAACTATCCTAAAAACAGATATATATCCAACTCTGGAATGGTGAATGTCCCCTACATCAGCATTTGTCCCATAGCCTGTCTGCTGCACACATTGCAAGCAGGTCACTACATACCTCAGTTTATTTTTGTCTCATTCTATGAAGCCATTCTGTTCCAAAGTAGAACAACCAGTTAAAATGTAAAATGTTTCTAACATAATGAAAATTCTGTTGTCTATCTATCCTAAAATATATATGTATTTGTTGTACTTTACAGAACCTAAAAAGGAAATTTTGTGTCACACACAAAAGGCAAATGTTTAAGTATCTTGACTTATAAATTGTCATGACTTTGACTTATTTTTCTCTAAAGGGAGACAATAGCAGAAAGAGGCAGGTCAGATTTGAGACACAACAACAAGATGGATTGTTGTTGTTTGTTGGCTGATCCAGTATATTGTGGAGGACATTGCCATAGGTCCTCCATGCCACTGTAATCATAAACCTAACATATTTAAAATTGTCCAGTTTATTCCTGGTGGGAGTGCAAGCTTGTACAACCACTATGGAAATCAGTCTGGTGATATCTTAGAAATTTGGAATAGTTCTGCCTCAAGACCCAGCCATACCACTTCTGGGTATACATCCAAATGATTCCTCACCAAAACACAAGGACGTTTTCTCATCTATGTTCATAGCAACCTTATTTGTAATAGCTAGAAACTGGAAACAACCCACATGTCCCTCAACCAAGGAATGGATAAAAAAAAAAAAAAAAAAAAAACTGTGGTACATCTACACAATGGAATACTACTCAGACAGCCATCAGAAAAAATGAAATCATTCAATTTGCAGCCAAGTGGATGGAACGAGAGAAGCTCATCCTGAGTGAGCTAAACCAGACTCAGAAGGATGCATATGGCATCTATTCACTTATAATCGGATTTTAGCTATATAGTACAGGATAACTATACTACAGCCAATGCACCAAAGGGAACAGGAACGTTTGTTACCTATTAATGAGACACTTTGCCCGAGTGGTGCTACCTTGTAGGCCCCCAGTGTATGAGGAGGCTCTTGGCCCTCATATGACTGCTGAACTGGGGTGGGGGACTGATATGTAGGAACACTTCACTCCAAAGGAGTGGGATGGAAGGGATGGGGGTAGAGGGTGGGAAGGCGGAACTGGGAGGGGTGGAAAGAGGGTACTGTGATGGAGAAGTAACCTGAAGTAATAAATCAACATTTAAAAAAAGTTATTGTAATGCCACATATAAGGACAAACTTGTAAATGCATCACTAGCAGATATGATCATTTAACAAGTCAACCGATTATTGTTATTAAACATTAGTTATATACCCCAACATTTAATATCCTGAGGGGAAAAAATGGCATAATTAGTTGCAAAATACACATTTGTTTGGATAAAGCATGCAGACCTCAATCATCTCAAAGTTACTATAATTTCTTCAAGAAAAATATTTCTATATCCTCATATATATATGAAAGGGTGTTTACTGCCACCTGAGTTACCTGATTTTCTTAACCTCAAAAGTGATTAAATTAAGACATTAGATATTTGCACTGCACACACACACACACACACACACACACACACACACACACACACTTTTACTTAACAGTTTCAGAGTTTGTTTGTTTGTTTGTTTCAAAACTGTTCTCATTGCTTCTAAAGTTTGCAGCTTCACATTTCCAAATACCATGATCGGTTTGATTGCATACATATGTGTCTGTCTGGGTTCTTTAAGCTACTCTAGGACTTAGCTTTAGTATCCTTAGTATAGAAGTATAATAATACAAGGTTAATTTATATTTATAAATCTTTAATACATATATATCCTATGTAAGTAGTTTTTTCATATATTTATGGGTCATTTGTTGAAAAAATAAATAAATAAATAAGCGACTTGTTTCTGTTCTTAAACAGAAAAAAAAAATGTCCAGTTTAAAGGATGAGAACAAAGAATTCTTTGTTCTTCAGTGCTTCCGCCACAGTGAAGTGCGTGCCTCCTCCCCAGGTGCTGGGAGGGGAGCAACAGTTTTTGTTCTGTGGTGACTCCTCCCACCACATCCCTGTTCAGCACAGGAAAACCTTTTTTTTTAATTAGCTTACAAAGTAACAGGTTTCTTTGTGGCTTTTTCATGTACTCAGTTTTGGTTGACACTCTCCCCTCTTCATACCCTGCCCCCCCTTGCTCACGTAAGCCCTCCCCCCCCCAGTATTCCCGCTTGTACTTACACAGCACATTTGTTCTATTACCCTCCCCACCCGTCACCCCTTAAAGCCTTTTTTCCCCTCTCAAGGGCCCCTTTATAGGTTCCTTACCTCTACCAACACTCACATCTGCAAATGCATATATAAAATATTAGAGCCAGGAATCCGCATATGAGAAAGAACATGAAGTGTCTTTCTGAGCATGAGTTACTTCATTTCGTATAACATTTGAGGGATGAAGAGATGGTTAACAGTGGGTACTACCCTTGGAAGAACCTGAGTTTCATTCCCAGTATCCATGTTGTTTGGCTAACAGATGCTCAAGCTGCATGGGATCGGACAGCCTTTCTAGCCTCTGGAGACACCTACATACATGCACACATACCACTATACAGACACATAATTTAAAAATGTATTTATAGAAAACAGTATATAACATTTTTCTAGTCCCGTCATTTTTCTGTAAATTTTGCAACTTCATTCTTCTTTGTTGCTGAATGATAGATATTCTACTGTGCATGTGCACCACATTTTCACTAACCATTTATTAGTTAATGGACTAGATTAGAGGGCTGTTGAAGGCTGGTGCCATCCCTGTGTTATTGAGGGTAGAGTAACAATGAATGATGAGCAAATCTCTCTAATGGATGTCCTTTGGGTATAAGCCCAAGAGCAAAATAGAGCTGGGCCACACGGTAGATCTATTATGAGGTTTCTGAGAACTCCACAGTGCTTCCCATAGTGTTTACATTCCACCAATAATGCATACGGGTTCCCCTTTGCCCCATATTCTCAACAGTATTTGTTTTTCTTGATAATAGCCTGTCTGATTGGGGGAGATGGAATCTCAAAGCTTTAATTTGCATTTCCCTGATGTATTATGATGTTGAAAACTTTTTTTTTTTTTTGATGTTGAAAGCTTTAAAACAAAAAAAAAAAAGAAAAATCAAAAAACACCTCGAGTGGGTCGTGGTGGTGCATGCCTTCAATCTCAGAACTCTAGAAGGAGAGGCAGGCGGATCTCTATGAGTTCGAGGCCAGCCTGGTCTACAAAGTGAGTCCCAGACAGCCAGTATTGTTACAAAGAGAAACCCTGTCTCGAAAAAACAAAGCAAAACAAAACAAAACAAAACAAAAAAAAAACATTTATTCTTTGGAGAACTCTGTTAATTTCCTAAGCTTGTTTTTAAAAATCAGGTTGTTTGTGTTCCTTTTAAATTTATGTATGTATATAGGTATTTTGCACATGTGCATATCTGTACACCATGTGCATGTATAGTACCCATTGAGGGCAGAATACAGTATTGGATCCCCCTGGAACTGGAGTTACAAATAGTTGTGAGTCACCATGTCACTGCTAGGAATCAAATCCAGGTTCTCTGGAAGAGCAGTCAGTGTTCTTAACCACTGAGCCAGCTCTCCAGCCCCCTTTTTGTTTTCTTGTTATTTAGCTATTTTAGTTCTTTTAATATTCTAGCTATTAATCCTCTAAAGAAGTAGAACTGGCAAAGATTTTTCTCCCATTCTGTAAGTTGTCTCTTCATTTGATTAACTACTTCCTTTGCTGTACAGAAACTTTTTAATTTTATGAGGTCCCATTTCAGGCCTTGTTCCCTGCATAACTGGGGTACCCTAATCAAAAAGTCCTTGCCTGAAGAAATCAAAAAACAAAAGGAAGAGGAAAGAGGAAGGAAGAAAAGGAAAGGAGAGAAGGAGGGAGGGAGGGAGGGAAGGTGAGGGGGAGAGAGAGAGAGATTTTGAAATAAACCTAACGAAGATAACAAAAGACTTCTATAATAAAAACTGAAGCTACTTTTTCATGTAGCACTGTCATGGTTTCACCCCTTACACTGAGGGCTTTGATACTTTTGAAGTTGACTTTTGTGCTGGGTAAGAGCTAAGGATTTTGTTTTATTCTTGTACATGTGGATATCTGATTTTTCCCAGCTCCTTCTGCTGAAGAGGTTGTCTTTTATTCTGTGTATTTTGACATCGTTATAAAATTCACAGTTCTGTAGCTACTTTGTGTCAGCTTTCTCTATTCAATTCCATTGGTCTATACATCTATTTTTGGTTTAGCATCATGCTGTTTTTATTACAATAGCTCTGTAGTATAACTTTAAATCAGGCATGGTGATGCTTCCATTACTTTTTTTTTTTTTTTTTTTTTTGCTCAAAATTGCTTTAGCTATCTGGGGTCTTTTGTGGTTCCATGTGAATTTTAAGATTGTTTCATCTATTTTGGGATTTTAATTAGAGTGTGGTGAATCTGTAGATTTCTTTGATAAGAAGGCCATTTTTGCAATATTAGTTTTTCCAATCTACAAGTATGTGAAGTTTCTCCATCTTCTAGTGCCTTCCTTGATTATTTTTCTTCAGTGTTTAGAGTTTCCTTGCAGAGAGTTTTCACATCTTTAGTTAGGTTTATTCCAAAGTGTTTTGCTTGGTTTATTTGTTTGTTTTTCAGTCCATTGTGAAGGGGTTCTTTCCTTGGTTATTTTCTCAGTATACCTGTCACTGATACATAAGAAGGTCACTGATTGGAGTCCTATCACCTTGCTCAAAGTGTTCATCAGCTCTGGGAGTTTCCCCGATAGATTCTTTTGTTCTTTTATGTAGAGGATCATGTCATCTGCCAATAGAGATATGTTAACTTCTTCCTTTCCTGTATTTATCTTTTTACTTCCTTGTGTTGTTGGGCTAAGACTTCCAGTACTACACTGAGTACAAATGAAAAAGTTGTTGTTTCTTATTTTAGTGGATATGTCTTGACTTTTTCAATATTTAGTATAATTTTGGTAATAAGTTTCTTTTATATAGCATTTATTATGTTGAGTTATGTTTTCTTATTGAGTTACTTCAGTACTTTTATAAAAATGGTGCTGAGAGATACCTTGATGTAAGAATACTTGCTGCTTTTGTAGGGGTCAGAGTTTATTTCCAGCACCCACACTAAGTGGCTCATAATCACCTGTAACTTCAACCTGAGGGGTTCCAAAGCTCTCTTCTGGCTTCAACCTGCATGCATATATGTGTGTGTGAACACACACATTCATGCACATAATTTTTTTAAAAAAACACTATGGAATTTGAGATTTGGAGGAGGCATTTCTTTCTTTCTCTGCCCATTTTATTTTACAGTTTAGTAATGATCTCTAGGTGCTGGCTAGTTTTATGTCAACTTGACACAAACTAGAGTCATTTGAGAATAGAATAGTGATTTTAAAAAGTAATGGTTCATTCTGTGCTGTGCAAAATGATCCAATCCAGGCCAAATTGGGTTATATAAAGTAAGGTTTATTGGATACGAGAAGGAACAAGAAACAGCATGTGCATGTAGAGAGAAAGAGAGACAGAGACAGAAAAGAAAAACAGAGACAGACTTTGGGGGAAAGAGACAGAGATGGTGGAGAAAAGAGGCAGAGAGAGAGAGTCCTAAATGTCCAGATTATATAGGAAAGAGTTTCTGGGGGTGGGGCAAGCCTTGTAGCAGGTAGAAACTGAGGCATGCTGGGAGAACTTGGAGATCAGGCAGACCTAACAAATACCACAATTGAGAAATTACCTCCATACAATCTGGCTGTAGGCTAGGCTGTAGGGCAATTTTTTTTATTTCATCAGAAATGACTGTTAAATTTAATCAAAAATTTTTTTGCATCTGTTAAGATCACTGTGTGGTTTCTTTATTCTTTTTTTTGTCCAATAAAAGGCTCTTTTTCTTATAATGATAAATACAATACAAAACAATAAGAACAATTAGGCAACAACTATGAAAATTATAAGGTATAACATGCATTCCCAAAGTGTAGGTCAATTTATTAATTCATGGTTGATGGGGGAGAGCCCAGCCCATTGTGGGGATAACCTTGGCCAATTGATCCTGGGTTATAAAAGAAAGCAGGATGAGCAAACCATAGGACCAAGCCAGTAAACCACACCCTTCCATGGGCTGTGCGTGTACTCCTGCCTTCAGGTCCCTGCCTGGTTTGAGTCCCTGCCTTGGCCTCCCTCAGTGCACTGTGATTCAAGATACGTAAGTCAAATAAACCCTTTTCTCTTCAAGTTTCTTTTGGTCATGATGTTTCATCACAGCCATATTAACTCTGACAAAGACACCGGCGAAAAGCACACCAATTGATTATCAAAACCAAATGGTTGTCACCCCTAAAAGCATATATATAAGTTATATTGTATGGACTGAGCAATTTGCATTGATGTATTTAGAAATGTGTGTGTGTGTGTGTGTGTGTGTGTGTGTATGTGTGTGTAACAAAAATTAAAGAAAAAGAGGTCATGAATTTGAAAGAAAGCAAAGGGGAAAATTGGTAGCAAGAGACATTTTTATTGCATATTTTCTGTTGGTGTTTCTGATTCCCAATAAACTGGAAATTGAAAATATGCCTGTAACATGGACAACATACTTGCCACTGCCCCAGTCCTCAGGGAAACTTCAACTCTGTTATGACAATACTGCCTTGGCAATGAGTCAGGCGTTTTCTTTCTACAATTCTTTTAACATGCACTTATTGAATTACTGTGTGCTTAGAAGTGACATCACCATTACCATGTAAATCTGAGATAGGAGTCAGCACAGAAAAATTCTATGGTTAAGGTCATACTTTTCCCCTGACTGTCGCTCCTAACCCACATCACCTCCCATCTTTGCCATCCTGTATTTTCTGCGAACAAGTATGGGAACATGTATGAACCATGACATCAATCCATTTGCTCTTGAGTGTATTACTAACCTCTTTACTTTGAGTCTCACAGTATTGTAAGTTGCTGATCCTAAGTGGATCCTCCTTTTTGGTATGGTATAGGAGAAGGGAAAAGGAGGGACGTGGACCTTGAGATGCCACTAAGAAAGAGTAAGGAGACAGATACTGAAATATGATGGAGTATTGTGTTCTACAATACTATAGCTGGTAAGGAAATAAGTGAATTACTTCCTACTCTAGTGTCTTCTTGCTTACATAGGATCAAAAAACGGAGTCACTGATAGTGCAATAGGACCATTTCCTGGAGTAGATTGTGTGTGTGTGTGTGTGTGTGTGTGTGTGTGTGTGTGTGTGTGTTGTGTAAACTGTGGGTGCATTTTAGTTAGAGTAGAATTTTTGTAACTAGCGTTAGAAATAATATGGAAGACACAATAGGGCATGTGGCTTTTAGGATGTGGCTCTCAGGCAGTATAGGTGGCTGGGTTTCACTCCTGGTACATTCCCAGCTTCCTCTTTTCTTATATTTTCAATCATCCTCTTCTTTTGACACAGGGACTGCACATGACTATGGGATAGAACAGAGGTTTTGAAAGATGTGCTTTATCAATTTATCCTCTTTCTCAAACACAATCAGTTTTAAAATTCCAAAGTGTAAAGACGAGGAAAGCAAACTTCCTTCTGAGAACACACTAGAGACCTTGTTTAGGTTTCCCCTTCTGCATCTCTTATGGGCAGTTGTTTCTTGAGCAGCATGGAGAAGCCAAACCAGCCATCTCTCTTACACTCTGTGGACTGAGGCTGGTCCGGAGAAGCCTGAGCTGCATGTCTAGACAGACTTCTTCACCTAAGATCAAGTGGGCTAGCCCCGGAGGTCCATCCAGAACATCCCCAAATTTCTCTGTGCTATGACGACTGGGCAAAGGGGGCTTCTTCCCCAGACAGCTGACAGAGGCAGGATGTAAACAGGGAGGGAGGACTTTGCTGCTCTTCAGTTACTACGTGGTTAGTCGGGGCTTTGTTTAAGTTTGGACTCTTCCTGGCATCAGTGAAAATAAAATATGTATTGAGAACATAATTAGATTTTATAAACCCGGAGACTATGGAGTCCCGCTGCAGCTTCTCTCTGTGTGCGGTAATTACGCCAATTACAGGGGGTTGTGCTTTAAAGGGAACTGTTACTCACTTGGCAGACACTATTGATTTAACACACGAGGTGATTAAGAATAAACCATGGTTCTCTCTGAGGTAAAAGCCTAACACTACTATAAAGTAATTAGATTCAGATTCACGACTAGATTGTGTACAACTTCTGTGGATACCATAGTTAAGACAAAATTACAGAGAGCTACCAGGGGCTGAATAGAGCTTTCCTGCTGCCAAGATTAACCATTAAATTGCAACAATGTTTCCTGCTTTCCTGCTGCCAAGATTAACCATTAAATTGCAACAATGTTTCCTGCTTTCCTGCTGCCAAGATTAACCATTAAATTGCAACAATGTTTCGTGTTAGAGCTCTTTTAGCCACTTTACTAATTTCTTATTCAACCTAACTCAAGATAATGATTCTACACCTTGCATGTGTAGAATTTCCATCATTGCTCTGAAGATAAATTCCATTTCCCTTATGTTCAAAAATACAACCTGTTATCTGTTTTCATAATTCATATTTAGTAATACTACGAATGTGATTATAAATGGTTCATTTTTACTCTGCACAGTGAGAAGATTCCGGGTGAGTTGTATAACAGTGGAAAAAAGGATAAACAAAATAACGTGAAGCTAAGAAACAGTTTTATAGAAACTCCATTATATGCTTGAGAGCATTGTCTCAAGCAAAACAAAATACTGACTATGACCATAAAGACAAAGCTAAACTTAGCTGCCCTTCAGAACACAGGAAGGAAATTATAAATAATCCAACATCAAGAGTTGTGAGGTGCAGAAGCCATTGAGCCTTCTCTTTCACATCTCTTTACATCCTGCCCAGAAATTTATTTATTCCAATTTTTGTCATTTTTATTAATATGTCTTCACTGTATTATACATAATGAGCTGCAGTGTGGCCTTTTCATAGATGTATATAATGCAGTCCAATCAAATCTGCCCCCTATTATCATCTCTTGTCCAGCTCCCACTCCTGCTGTTTCTCTTCCTCATCCCAATTGGTCCTCCTTCACTTTCATGCCTTTCTTCTTTTTTTTCTTTTTCTTAATGATGTAATGAGTTTCACTAGAGTTCCTCTAAGGAGCATGAGTATTAGGTTGTTTACAGGAGCACAGGTAATTTATCAGTGGCTACCCCACTTAAGAAAATGTCTACCTACCCTAACAATTACAAATTATATAAAGCTTCAGGGAGATGAGGCCCCATGAGGTCCCCCAACTCAATAAGAAAATTGTCTGCATGAGAATTTTACTATAAAAGGTAAATAAAGAAGTATAACAGCAAACTGCCGGGCGGTGGTGGCGCACGCCTTTAATCCCAGCACTTGGGAGGCAGAGGCAGGCGGATCTTTGTGAGTTCGAGGCCAGCCTGGTCTACAAAGTGAGTCCAGGACAGCCAGAGATATTCAGAGAAACCCTGTCTCGAAAAAAAACCAAACAAAAAAAAAAAAAAAAAAAAAAAAAGAAGTATAACAGCAAACTAAAGAGCAAACATTTTATTTTGGAACAACACCGTTATTCATGAGAATACATTTCAAACAATGTATTTTTGACAATGTATATATATATATATATATATATACACACACACACACACACACACACACACACACACACACACGTATATGAGTATATGTGAGTATGTATAATTGTTTGAGCTGGAATCTCACTATTATACCCCAGCTAGCTTCAAGTTCCTAGGCTCAATAAATCCACCTGCCACAACCCTGGAGTACCTATAACTGCAGGTGTTGCCACCATATTAAATAAACATAATTCCCAACATGCAATAGTAAGACAGTAGGCACTAGAACTACACTAGGCTAAATAGAGTTCTGCCCTCCCAGGTCTTAGCCATGCGGTTTCTAATACTTACTTGACCCCCGAGAGTTTGATTTCTTCTTCCCTAAAATAAGGTCATATTGTCAGCAATAAGGGGCAAAGACAGTTCCACACTGTCACCATCAGCAGTCTTGGAAATGCTCATAATCTTTTAGGGACCCACACTTAAGACTAATCTGGATTTATAGATTCTACACAGAAAAGAATTTTAGGCATAACACTTCTAAAATATATTTAGAGGTTTTATTAAAGATGTATTATGAGGGTTATATTGTTTTGTCTTGAATTTTATTTATTATTAATCAAGGGGGTGGTACAGACTATAGTGTGCATATGGAGGTGAGAGGACAACTTTTCATGGAGTTGGCTCTTTCCTTCCACCTTAAGTGGGTTCTGGGAATCAAACTCAGGACGGTAGGCTTGTGTGACAAGAGCTCCACCTAGCTCCCTCATTGAGCCGGAATATAGGCTGAAGCATGAGGGTTAGGAGAAAGAAAGCCACTCATGGAGAAAAGGAGATACACCTTTGCCAGTATGTACTTCCCAAGAGACAGAAGGAAAAATAAAGACATAGGGAAGTACAGGTATAGTCTCCGCAGGAGAGAATGGATGAAAGTGAGACATCCCAGGTGTGGCATGAGCTCCTCAAGTTAGAATTACAATTAACGACTTGCCATTAATCAGAATTACCATCTTGGTGGTTCTCAATTTACATCTCAAGCACTGGTGAAGAACTTCTTTTTATCTAAATACAAGAAAAGTTCAGTTCCCATTTTACTTTAGGACTCAAGGCAGATTTAGTCTATCTCTGTCCCTGACAAAGGAATTAATTCATATTTCCTTAAATATAATGGAATTTTAAGAAACCATCAGTTGACAAATACTTGCAGGTTTGCTTTCTTTAGTAATCTTTTCATGTTGCCTTCAATATATCAACTTGCAGTGTCTCTTAGAGTGACTAGAAGAACACATAAAACCTTGTGAAAGAAAAGAAGGAATTCAGTGAAGCCCTGAGCATGAATGGAGACAAATGAAGATGTAAACAGCAAAGAAGAGCCAGAAGTATTCTGTGACAGATGCAAGTACCTGCTGCTTCAATGTGCACTAACTTGTGGTAGGATTAGGAAAATTGAACATAGGGATTTTGGAATAACATAAGACAGGCCTCTCAGGTACAAAGATAGTGGATCCAGTTACATATGGATATGATTGACATTGAAGGGTGTGCCTTGGAACAAGCCTGCCAAAAGAAAATCATGGGACTTTGGACAGGGGCATTCCCTGAAAGAGCCTGCCAGGAACCATGGCAATGAGAGGCCAGAATCCTCACCAAGACTCTTTACGATACAAAGGATTTAAATCACAAGCCCACTCCTCCTCATCTTGCCCAGAGGCTTCACAGCACTCCAGTGTTTATCACCATCTTGCATGGACCTGTCTTGAATCCAAAGGCAGATACTCCCTGATGCTCTAGAACATTAGAGAATTATCTCCCTCAGAGCCTAAAAGCATTGGATTGGACAAAGCACTGGAGCAGAACCCTTAGAGGCCCAAACCATCTGAGTGGTGAGCCTAAGAAACTTTTCATCTTGCAAATAAGTGGGTCCTAGGACTGCAGAGGCAATTCTTGCTTGATATAAGGGCCGCCCCACTTCAATGGTCAAAACAGATTAAATTTGTAAACTGCCTTAAGATCTGATGAATGAGCCTCATAGACTTTAAGACTGAAAAGTTGCTGAGACCATCCATCTGTTCAGATCCACACCCAGAGAATTAACCTGAGAAAATTAATATCCTTTTAAGAAACTTTAGGTTAGTGTTAAGTGTTTGTTTTATAGTTATTAGGGTGTTTTAGATTAGGTTTTAGAGTTAGGGTTTGGGTTTTAGGATTTAGGAACTTTTATAGGTAATTCTTAAGTAATTGTTGGGTATTAATAAATATATAAGTAAAAATAAAAATGTACTGTTACACTGACTTCTAAAAGCACATTTAAAAATTCCTAGGTTGAATCTTTTCCATTTTATATCTGGTTTTCCTAGAGTAAGGATCCTCACTAGCAAAGCAAATTCAAGGAAAACATCTAGAATTCTAAATACAAATATCAATTTCTAAATACTAATATCAAAAATAAGTGGACTAATTGCTTTCTTAACTTACATTAAGGACAAACAAGGTTTTGTTTTTTGGGGTTTTTTTTCTCTCAAACTTACTATATGCCCAGTGTGTGATGCTCGGTAATTATTAGTGTCCTGGTCCCTGGTTGCCCATTTTTCTGTAACAGGCTTGCAAGTTCTCATGTGTCTTGCTCCATATGTTGTTAAGTTACTTACTTTCTTGAAGCAGTTTCTTCCCACAAGGACATCACATACTGATGTCTTCTTCCTTGGACTGCCTGTCTCTGTCTCCTTTCACAGATTTTCCTCATCTCCTCATCATGGAGGCAAAGCTGATCTATTTCTCCCAAGAGACCTTGTCAATTCTCATGACCTTACACACTATTAGATGTTACAAAAATGAGTTGATCCAAGTTGTCTCCTGAACTCCACATTCATATGTGCAGCCATCCACTTGCCATCATCTGCATTTGTGTGGCACAGAGTCAGATAAGACCTCGTGGCTACCCCGTAGGGGAGCAGTAATGGGTTCCTTCCACAAACTTCAGCACTTGGGCACGAGGTTGACAAAAGCCAGATTAAGAAGAGAAAAAACATGCATACTTGAACATATACACATCTGTGGGAAGACTCACAAATTATGAGGAGACTTGAAGAAAAATCAGATGACAAGCTGATACATAAGCCTGCCAGTGCTCAGGTCTTTCTGGGTCACTCTATCTAAAACTACAACACCTCCCCTACTCCCACTCAGACACTCCTTTTTCCCTTTATTTGAAGCATTCACTACCACCAAATATTGGATGAATATTATATATACTCCATTAACTAATCTTGTTCATTACCACCTACTACAATATGAAACCCAAGAGGGCAGAAATTCTGTCTGCTTTATTCTATCAAAATACAAAATTACAATGAATTATAGATTTAATTGGCTTTCAGTACTGATTGATGAGTCAGAACAGTCTTGATGCTGCCAAAAAAAAAAAAAAAAAAAGCACGGGTGACCTCTCCTGGACATTGCAGGACATGGTTCTAGCAAAGTGACAACAAGAATATAGAACAGGAGAAGCTGGTTGTTTAACATCAATTTCTGATCGTGTGTTTGTAAGGGATAGATAAAACTCAGTGGACTTTAAGACTTCCTTAAAGTCTCACTTGACTCTCATTTGATTTAGTACACAGGTTAGTTCAAAACAGTGGCCACTATTGTTTGTGTCTAGCAGTTCCTTGAAAAACTTTTTAGATTAATTTATTTTTATTTATTATTATTTTGTGATATTTCTTGTATGTATGGGTGTTTGCCTGCATGTATGTTTGTGCATCATATGCATGCCTAGTGCCCAAGGAGGTCAGAAGAGAACATTAGATCCCCTGGGACAGGAATTACAGATGGTTGTGAACTGTCATGTAAGTGTTGGGGAATCACACCTACGTCCTCTGTAAGAACAACTGCTCTTAACTACTGCCCAGCCCCTCCCTGAAAATATTTAACGCTAAGAACAGTGTCCCATAAGTGGGCACTTCAGATTTGCTGACATAATGAACATGTAGACAATAGCACAGTCAACTAATTCCTTCTGCTTCCCGTGAAGGAAAAATAGTATTACCTGAAGGCTTTGGTAAGCTTTCAGACCTCTATAGTCTGCAGTTTTTGTTTTGTTTTATAATATCCCCATTTTGTATCTCCATCACTGCTGTTCTCCTAATCACACATCCTGTGATTGATGTTTAAGCAACAAAACAATGCATTTTATACTTTTTTCTTTTCAACTACCCAGTTTTATTTTCTTGGGTCACTCCAATGTGAAGAGTCATTTTCTTTTTTTTTTTCTTTTTTTTTTTTTTTGGTTTTTCGAGACAGGGTTTCTCCGTTTAACAGCTCTGGCTGTCCTGGACTCACTTTGTAGACCAGGCTGGCCTCGAACTCACAAAGATCCGCCTGCCTCTGTCTCCCAAGTGCTGGGATTAAAGGCGTGCGCCACCACCGCCCGGCAAGAGTCATTTTCAATGAACATTTTTTGCCTTTTTTCAGGTGGATTCATTTGGTTGAGTTAAGACCCCACCCAGGGAACAATGTCTTTCACTTGGGAAGAAATCTTTCCAGATTCCACACTAATGAGACAGCTATCCACTTGAAAATAAGGCACAGGTAAACAGTACAATAAATAAAAGAAAATGAGTAAGCAAACCTTTGTGCTCACCTTCTACAATTTTAACTAAATGTCTTTGGACAGCTGAGTTATAAAAGACGATGCATTCCTATACCTGATAGGAAGCTTGGCATAGAAAAATGTGTTACTTTCATATATAAATTTTATTTAGCATTAAATGATTAAAACCTTGCCTTCATGCATGCCAACTATGTGTTCTACCACTGAGCTACAACCCCAGTCCAAAAGTTGCAAGTTAATTTACTTTGAACATTCAAAAGTTTATTCATTATGTATTAGTGTTTTAGATGACATCTAATTTGTTAGGATTAAATCCATTCTTTTTCTGAAAGAAGCTGAAATTAGCCTGGTGATTTACATGGGGTATGCTGGGCCAGATGCTCTCCCTCACTCCAGTCCAGGGCTCTGTTACAACTCATGTCATATTAACATGCTCACAAATGGACCAGTGGTTCTCACCCTGTTTCAATCACTCAGATTCCTTTTTATAAAAAATTAGGAAGAAAGGCCTAGTGAAATCAAACTGCTGAAGTTGAAGCTTCTGTGAGCCCTGTTGGAACTTTCTAAAGGTTTGCAAAGGAATTTTATATGCTTCCAGGAATTAAATTTCCTCCTTAAGAGAAGGAGCTTTTCTACTTTTATTGACTGCTACTTGTCATTCCCAGAGCCTTCAGTATCAAAGTGACAGAATGCGAGCAATGTGAGCTTCATTACCCCACCACTCATCCATCTACAAACCCAACTCCCTGTACCTTCTTGCCTTCCATAAAACAAAATAGGCATACCCTTCCCATCAAACTTATCTCTACCTCCCCTGGACTCTCTCTCCTACCTGTGATTATGTATTTATGCCATACTCACCATGCCCTCAGAACTTAGTACAGTGTTGTAGTCTAATTAACTATAGCAGTGTCTGCGAAGTTTCTGTCAAATATTCATTCTTATATTCTTATTTAAAGGAATGTGAGAATTCCTATCTAATGGAAGTGATACATCCAGTTAAGAGATACAGTGCCCAGCCTCTCTTGCAGCTAGGTTTGATCATAATGAAATATGCATAGAAACTATTGAAAGAAGTTTATTTTTAGATTTCATTATGGATGGTTGTGAGCCACCATGTGGTTGCTGGGAATTGAACTCATGACCTCTGGAAGAGCAGCCAGTGCTCTTAACCGCTGAGCCATCTCTCCAGCCCAAGAAGTTTATTTTTAAACCTAGGAAATATTTTTAAAGCTGTGGAAACTTATGAGGATAGACAAAGTAAGAAGCCATTTCTTCCCTTCCTCCTTTTTGCTGACTGGAAAGTTGACAGGATAGCTACAACTCTGATATCCATCTAAATACATAAAGGAACTTGGAAGTTAGAAGCCATACACCAAAGATGGTTGAGCAGGGTTGGCAAGAAGACATAGTAGGCACATGTAGTTGTTGCCAAGCCTGATGATCTGAGTTTGATCCCCAGAACTCACATGCTAAAGGAAGGGAACTGACTCCTACAAGTTGTCTTTTGACTTCCATACCACACACACAAACACACTCAGAAATGTAATATAAAATTTAAGGTGGTGGAGCAAAAGGAAAAAGCCAATGATTTGAGGGGTTTCTCTGGATCAACTTCCTTAACTCTAATATTTTGAACTTTTAAACTTTTTGAACTTGAGAGTTTAGAGTTTGTCTGTTTTGAGAGGAAATCTTACTCTGATGTTTCCCAGGATCCTCCTGCTACAGCCTCCCAAGTAGCTGGGACTACAGGCACTTGCCACTATTCCTTGCTGAAATTAATTTCAAATCCCTGTAACTGAAATAATCCTTTTACTTCTTGTTATCACATCATCACTCTATCCTCCCCCCCCCTCTCATCTCTCTCCCTTTCTCTGTGTGTGTATATGTGTGGAAGTCAGATGACAGCCTGCAGGAGTCATTTCTCTCCTTCTACCATTAGGTCCCACAGATCAAACTCAGGTCATCAATTAGGCTTGGAGGCAAGTTCCTTTACCAACTGAACCATCTTTCTGGCCCATTTAAACTAATCCCAATGGATGCAGTGGATAATCAGAAACTGCACTTCAGAGGGTAGATTGACTACATTCTTTTCCAGGTTGTAGCAGACAACTCAGGCTATATATTAAAATATTAGGTGATTGGCTTACTTGCCTTCATGCATGCCAAATATGTAGCTTTCTTATTGTTCTTAGTGATAAGCATGATCCACTGGCAAAATGAGTCAATCCAAAATAAATTAGAGTATACACAGGTTTATTTGGGACAAGTTCTCATGCAGGTTCACTGATCCCAAGAGGACAGGGAAGTCACCATGGAGAGGGATACAGAGGGAGGCAGAAGAGAAAGAGAAAAAGAGCACATGCACTTGGGGAGAGAGAGATCCAGAGAGAAAGGGAGAGAAAAAGCAAGACTGAAATGTCTGGATTATATAGGAAAGAGTTTCTGGGGGAGGAGAAATTCAGCCGCTGGACTGGAAAGTTCAGGGTAGGGGGCAGGGTATGTCAGCCATGCCCTGTAACAAGTAGGGACTGTGGGATGATTGGAGAACCTGGAGGCCAGGTCCACTTTGATATGTTAAATATGCATCTCAGCCACTTATCCAGACTCCAAAACCCAACATCTAGTTCCTATTCTACTGCTGTGAAGAGACATCATGACCAAGGCAACTGCATTTTTAAAAAGCATTTAATTGGGGACTTGCTTACACTTTTAGAAGGTTAGTCCATTATCATTATGGCACAGAGCAGACAGACATGCTGCTGGAGCAATAACTGAGGGTTTTATATCCCGATCCACATGTAGGAGGCAGAGAGCCAGATACTGGAATGAAAACCTACTACTAGCTCAGAGAGGGAGAGAAAGCACTCAACTGGCCTTCCTACTCCATTAATGTCCAAGAAGGATAAAACCTTCCAACTCAGTTCACATACCAGAAGTAAAAACCTTGCTAGCTCACCCAGGTAGCAAAGATGCTAGGATCTAAATGTTATTCACCAGGATTGACCAGTGCTGCAGAATATTTGATCAAATTGTGAACCCAGAGATTGTGAATTTAAAAAATCTGTTTCTACTGAGGGAGATTCAGCCTTTAATCCTAGAGCTTTCTGTATATGGTAAACAAGGACTTGTGGTGTGGATCTGCCTTAGCCCACACCTTTAATCCAAGAACTTTCTGTTTATTGTAAGCAGGTGAAAGCCTTTCTTATTCAACTGAAAGCCCAGGAGGAAGAAACCCAGAAGAACCTAGAGGAAGAAACCTTGAAGGAGAAAACCTCCCAACTCCTTCTCCACACTGTCTTAAATACAGTCTACCTCAATGTCCCTCCTTTCTGTGTAATCCCTGTAAGATGATTTTTTTGCTCTGCCTCTTGAACTAGGGTTAACTTTATTTAATCCTCTGTACAGAAAGCTCTTAGATTAAAGATGTGTGCTAGGACTGAGCCACACCATAATCACCTGTTTACAATAAACAGAAAGTTCTTGATTAAAGGTGTGGGCTAGGGCAGATCCACACCACAAGTACTTGTTTACCATATACAGAAAGGTCTAGTATTAAAGGCTGAACCTCCGGCAGTAGAAGCAGATTCTTCAATTCACAATCTCAGGCTTCACAATGTGATCAAATATTCTCCAGCACTGGTCAATCCCAGTGAATAACATTTACATCCTAGTGTCCTAAATTGTGTTTGTTTCTAATAGGCCTGGCTAGCATAGTACTTTTCTTTGGTGTATTTTGGAAGCAGCACTCTCTTAGCTAAATTCCATTTGTGTGACTTTATACCTTCCAAGCAAATCCATTAGAAAATACTTTATAAAATCAGTTTTATTATTTTTGGTTTCTTCTACATCATTGAGACAGATTTCTATATCATCTAGGCTAGCCTCACACTTCTGATTCTCCTCCCTCAGCCTTAGGAGTTCTGGGATTCCATAAATAAGCCACTATGCGCAGCTATAATTAACAAAACTAAGGACTCAAGGCATTTAGAATTTTCATTTTTTTTAATGTTTTCTGTATATTCATTTATTGTTGCTTGATAACTGCAGAGCCTACTTCTACTCTGGCCACATGGATAAAAAGAAGACTAATAACAGCTTTGGAACTAGTTCTCTTTGGAGCTAGGTCTCTAGTGTGTCATTGTAGAGCCTGTCACACACCTGACTACAAATTTTCTAAGGAGAGCCTTTGATGGATCTGGCATGGTCCAAGTGTACACATTGTTAGTGCAAGTCCTGGGGTGGGGTGGGGGCTGGACTTTTGTAAGTTTATCTTGCAACATGTGTATACTTCATGCCAGATAACAGAAGCTAACTGATTGGCTGACACAGATGGAATGTGTAGGGAGGTAGGAAGGAGCTAGAAAAGAGGAACTAGAGAAACACATCACCGGTATTGTGGACAGAACTGCTGCTCTCCAAAGCATACATTGAAGCCCTAACTTCCAATATGAGAAATTTGGAGACTGGTCCTTCAGGCTCGGGAATTAAAATTAAGTACCATTATGGGGTTAAAGAGATGGCTCAGCAGTTTAAAGTGGGTACTGCTCTTTCACAGGACCTGAATTTGGTTCCTACCACCCATGTGGGTAAGTTCACAGTCATCAGTAACTTCAGCTCCGGGCATGGAGGGAGGTGGGTGGCAAGGCAAGAATCCAATGCCTCCTGCCTTCATGAACACCAGAACTTCATATACATACCATTCCCCCTGATGTAGAAGAAACCAAAAGTGATGAAATTGATGTTCTAAAGCATTTACTAATAGATTTGCTTAGGATACACAAAGTCACACAAGTGGAATTTAGCTGAGAGAGTGGGGCTTCCAAAACACACCATAGAAAAGCACTATGCTAACCAGGCCTGCCAGTGAGAAGGGAAATTTAGGATGATGCTAGATGTAAATGTTCATCAGGATCAGCCAGCCTTTAGGCCCTGGTTTCCATAACAAAGGAATTCCTCTAAAAGGCAGTTAGGGGCAGGGCAGTGCAGAGTCACAATCATTAAGTCCAGGTCTCCCATTAAAACCCACGAGCTCTTATCAGGAAACACATAATTCTACAAGGTGACCCTGGCTAACTATTTGAAAGAGAACAACACTGGTGTGCTTAAAATAACTCTGGCGGTGTATAATAACTTTGCTGTGTAAATCTCCTGTCTCCCTAAATGGCCAGACTTGAAGTCCCTTGTCCCTGTTTAAATTGTTCTAAAGCATTACCCGAAGCCAAGCCTGAAAGAAATTTAAGATGTAAATTTCACATGTAAATTAACTAATGTGTAAAATGCATAGGTCTAAATTAGATAAAAGTTAATGAAATCTTCTGTTGAGGCTGACTCTTATTTAGGCATTAGCCCCAGTTGGTCAGGTACTTAAGTAAAGAACTTTTCCTTCATCTCTAAGTGTGTGGAGTGATTGTTCACTGAGAAGGCACATTATTTCTATTACATCAAAAAAGAAAAAAGAAGGAAGCAAAGAAAAAAAAAAAAGTTGAACTACAGGACTGGAGAGGTGGCCCAGTAGTTAGGAGCACTTGATGCTCTTCCAAAGGACAGGGGTTTGATTCAAACATCCATGTGGCAGCTCACAACCATTTGTAACACCAACCCCAAGTGATCAGCACCCACTTCCAGCCTCTGTGGATACTTCACACATGTGGTGCATAGACATACATGTAGACAAAACACTCATATTCATAAAAAATGCATAATTTCTGAAAAAATGTCTCACTGTGTTTCCATGGCTATCCATGAAATTTGCTGTATAGACCAGGCTGCCCTTGAGCATACACAATCCTCCTGCCTCTGACTCTCAAGTGCTGGGATTAGAGATCAACTATGAATACTTTTTTAAAGTTCAATCATACTCATAACTGATGGTTCATCCTTTCATCACACAGGTTTTTTGTTTTTGTTTTTTTGTTTTGTTTTGTTTTGCTTCTTAGAATCAGCTGCTGTTATTTACAAGTGAGATTTTCAACTAATTCTAATTCTCAACCATTTCAGGGGGAGGGTGCTTTAAAGAAAAACTTCATGTTTGTCTTCTAGAATGTATGATTTTGTGTTAATAATGGTTAGCAATAACTCACAGTGTTTGTTTTACCTTGCATTTTAATGTGCCTGAACTTGAGCAGGGACCACAGCCTAAGGAAACACTTGATGTTTCCAGCACAGCATGCTAGGGGTTAAACATGAATCTGCCTTCACAAACTTTTGACGTCTCTGAAATTGCAGATGACAGAGTAAGTGAAATTATACAGCAAACTGATGAAAACACTACACGTTAAAGGCCTGGAGGAGACACTAGCTCTTGTTATCAACTCATCATACATCCTATTTGGAAATCTGAATAGACTAAAAGCTCTGTTGTTTGTATGGTTATAAGTGGCTCTAATCGTGACCTTCACATCTTCTCTGTTTAAAGCACTGCTCCTGGATAAAGATATTAAGCATCAAGTAAGAGAAACCACCCTACCCCCAAACACAGCTAAGTTCCAGAATATGAATAACTTATGGTTAAACAAAATATTCAAGCCAACGGATGCAAGTTTTCTTTCCTATGACTACATAAGCAAAAATCTTTTGCATGGTACTGAGTTTGATGTGGTATAGCACATAAAAGAGAAAGCATTGCATTTGCACAGAAACCGGATAGCTCTACCTATTAACTGAGGAAGAAATGACCTAAGTGTGAGTTCCTACACCCCCTGTTGTAAATTGCTTTAGTGAGTTAGCAGGCATTGTTACCATGAATACAGAAACTTGTCAGAAACTAAATCTCAGTGCATAGGCTCATTCACACTGGATTCTTCACCTCCATTGATTAATTAATCTTCCTAACAACCACTGGGGTGTGTTCATCATCACCATTTTATGGTTATATTTTATCATCACCGTTTATGGCTAAGAAAACTTGAGTATTGCCCAGCATCACCTATTAGTGTGTGGTAATAGACAGATATGGCTTTTGAAGATGTGTATTATCTTCAAAATATGTATATAAGAATATCCCTTTATTCTTATCCATGTGCCTAATTTACCAGTTCACTGAAGGTGCCTTGGTTGTTCCCAAGGGCTGCTGTTTAAATTGTTTCTTTAAGTAGGCATGCAAATATGGGTTCTTCTTCTTAATAGTAATAATACACAAATAAATCACAAAAAAATACAAAAGTTTCACCAAAACAATATGAACATCAGCAGGTGTGTATGTGTGTGTGTGTGTGTGTGTGTGTGTGTGCTGGAAGAGTTACTAAAGGCACACCTGTGACACACATCCAGATCCAGCCATAGTAAATCATTTAAACACAAGAATATACCAGTGAACATGGCACATTAACTTATACAAAACCCTGAACATAGAAAGCATGACAGATTTTTCTGTCAAGCTCTTTTGGAACAGTCACCAAAATTTTGATGCCTTAGATTATAATATGAAGTGTGAAACTTTAGAGGGATTTTAATGCAGCAATATGGCTACTCTGGAAGGAATACAGATACACTCCTAGCATACATCTTTAATTTCAAAAAATGAAGGTAAAGTTAGTTGGTAGAAGGAAGCACCCATGTTTGAAAGGCACATCTAATTGAAGTGCAGAGAGGATGAATGAGAGAAAAATTTGACAGAATAGGAGATGTCCATTTCTCACCAGAAGAGACAGGAAAGGGAGACAGGACTTAGGAGAGCAGCACAGAGGGAGAGAGGGAGAAGGTAGTTTTACTAGGACAGTTATACAGAGACAGGCTGCAGAGAAAGGCCAAGCTAGACACAGGAGAAGACAGAATGAACCAGAGATGAGAAGGAGCCAGAAGATTAGAACATATTTCCAAGCAGAACAATCAGTCAGAAGTTGAGAGAAGCCAATTTGAATCAGTCAACTTGGAGAGGAGTTTGAGCCAGAACAGCTGAGTTGAACTAGCCAGCCAGAGTTCAGAAAGGGATAGAAAGGGTGAGTTTATTCAGCAGTAAGTCTCAGAGGCTGAAAACATTCTAGGCCTAGATTAAATTGTGTGGAGGCTAGAAGCTTCCAGGACTAGGGCTAAGTTAGAAGACTGAGGCAGTAAGCCTTCAAAGATGACAATTACTACAGGTGAATAAAAGTTAATTTGACAGGGAACAATGTTATATTGTTGGTTTTTGTTTTTGCTAAGTACACAATAAAAACATCTGGAAGGTAATTTCTGCAAAGTGGGAGAATGTCAACCACAGGCCTTAGATGTTATCTGACACATTCTTAGCCCTTCTGTTGATAGAGGATAAGGCTTTTTTTTTTTTTAAACAAATACATACCAGGGGATTTTATTTGTTTATCAGGATATTAAGTCTGACACAGATGTGGGCAAAGAATGGCTCTTTGGGGAATAAAGATAGAGAAATTGTAATTATGCTCTGGGAACTGCAATAGTCCAAACCGTTTATAGTCACTGAAGTTTTAATACGTCTTTGTAAGCAAGAGTTCCTTTTTAGTAATTCTGGTACACAGGATAAAAACAAATGTGACAAAAATCTTTCAAAAACAAGTAATCTAGGAAAACTTTATATGGCCTTCACATTTATTCTGGCAATTTGAATTATTTCAAAAATATAGTGGTACTGCTTGGCTAACCCAGCAGCCCTAGTTTCAGGTTCAGATGTCCCATCATCTCCTTTATGTCATATTTGTTCTTCCTTGAACCTTCCCTCTCAGGACATCAAATACATATCTGTAGGAAAAAAATGGCTAATTAAACGATTTAACCAATATTTATATTATCATTAATTGGTCGGTGGTGTTAATCCTTAACCCGCCATTATAAATAAATACACACAGACGCCATGTGGATTTTAACAAGCCTTGTCCTGAATTGCACAATCCTAGCCCATCTAAGCTAACTCATAATTCTCTTATGTAGAGAGCTGCGAAGTGCCGCGCCCTAAAGATGGCGCTGGTCTCCGCCTTCCACCAGCCCGACGGTGAGCACTCTTTATGATAATAAGTTCATATTTGGCAAAGACCGCTGATCTGGCTTCCTTCCGCATAAGATAGCACCACTTGGCTTTACTTGACTGGCTGTTTAATTAGTATTTAGCCTGTGGGTTGGGTCTGCCCCATTATTCGGAAGACTGTTTTCAAGGGACCTGAATAAACTGCTGGAGAAGAGTTTTGCGAGTTGCGTCATTCCTTGCTGGACAAGGGGGGACGCGACAAAGTGGTGGCCCGTACAGGGAACCAGAAAAGACTCAGAACTCCTGCAGTCAGGGGAAGTGCTTGGTAAGTTCCTGGGATAAATCAGGACAATAAAGTTTCACGGAAATAGCGAACACAAGGTAAAGTTTCGCAGAGATAGCGAACAAACAGTTAAGTTTCGCGGAGATAGTGAACAAACAGTTAAGTTTTGCAGAAATAGCAAACAAAAGGTAAAGTTTCGCAGGAAGTTGCGAACAAAAGGTAAAGTTTCGCGGGGAAGCAGCGAACCTAAAGTAAAATTTTTAAACATGGGATTGTCTCAGTCACATCCAATTTTTCTGGCTCTTCAGGAGCTACTTTTAGCTAGGAATTTGAAGATTAAGAAGTCTACCTTAGAAAGATTTTTAAATGAATGCGATTCTGTGGCTCCGTGGTTTGCGGTGTCCGGGAATCTTATGGTATCCTGCTGGGACAAATTAGGCAGGGACTTGGATTTTGCTTGGGAGCAGGGGACTCTGAAGCATGGAGTAAGACCGATTTGGAAAATGGTGAGGAGTTGTTTAGAAGATCAGAGGTGTTGTAATGCAATCAAAGAGGGAGAATCAGCTTTGGAAATGCTACAAGGGGAGAGATCTGAGCAGGCAGACAGTGAAAAGGGAAGTAACAAAGGTGAAAGATTTGAGCAGGCAGACAGTGAAAAGGAAGACAAAAAGAAAGTTCCTCTCTATCCCGATCTTAGAAATTTTAAAGATTTTAGAGATTTAGAGGACTCAGAGAGCACAGATTCTGAAGGAGAGCTACACGCTCTAATAGAACAGTTGGAGAGGACTGTTATTAGAAAAAAGGAAAAGAAAAAAGTAAAACAGAAGGGCGTATCGGCGGCAGTCGGTGTGGGAGGAGCTGTTGCCATGGCGCCTGACACGTCAGCGGCAGTCGGAGTGGGCGGAGTCGTCGCTACAGCGCCTTCAGCCACGCTGGCGGCAGCTGATGTAAACAAAGCCGTTGCCATGGCGCCTTCGACTCCTCCTCCATATCCAGAAGCCGCTCAGACAGAGCAGCCAGTTCAGTCCCTGAAAGTAGGGAGATCTTTCTGCCCGGGGATGTGGACACAAGTAAGAACAGAATTACAGTTTGCCTATCCGGTATACCAAGACCCACAAGGGAACAGGTACGAGGAACCGCTTGATTTTAAAGTAGTAAAATCTCTTGCAGAGTCGGTTCGTACCTATGGTACTACCGCTTCTTTTACAATAGCTCAAGTGGAAGCATTAAGCAGACATTGTATGACTCTGAGTGATTGGAGTGGTCTGGTCCATGCCTGCTTAAGTCCAGGGCAATACTTAGACTGGAAAGCTTTCTTGATTGAGTATGCCACTGAGCAGGCAGCCACTAATCAGAGAGATGGAAATCCAGCCTGGGATAGAGACATGCTGCTTGGGCAGGGGAGATTTGCCAACCAGCAGATAGGATATCCTATTCAGATTTATGAGCAAATAAACAAGATAGCTATCAAGGCTTGGAGATCTCTCCCTAATAAAGGGGAGGTGAGTGGGAACTTACCTAAGATTCTACAGGGCCCTATGGAGCCTTTTTCAGATTTTGTGGCACGAATGGTGGAAGCAGCAGGGAAGATTTTTGGTGACCCGGATGCTGCTTTGCCACTAATAAAACAGTTGGTCTATGAGCAATGTACCAAAGAATGTAGAGCTGCTATCACCCCTTATAAGAACAAAGGCCTAGAGGCCTGGATGAAAGTATGTAGAGAGCTTGGAGGGCCGTTAACTAATGCTGGTCTTGCTGCTGCAGTAATACAGTTGGCCAGAAAAGGTGGAGGAAGTTCAGGAGTTTGTTTTAAGTGTGGCAAGATGGGACACTTTAAAAGACAGTGCCCCAGGGGAAGGAGTACAGAAAGTACAGGAAGTGCACAACGCCCCAGGCGGCCGACGTTGTGCCCAAAATGTAAAAAAGGGAACCATTGGGTTAATGAATGCCGTTCAGTGATAGACATCCATGGCCAGCCTTTAACTCAAGGTTATGGTAGCGCTCGTCCAAAAAACGGACAGCGGGGCCCACGACCTCAGGGCCCACAAATATATGGGGCAATAGAGAATCAGGACAAAGAACAGAATCAAGAGAGATGGCCAACCCTCCACCATCCGAGAGACCGCGGAGAGCCACTGCAGGCTCAGCAGGATTGGACCTCTGCTCCACCACCAGACTCGTATTAACACCCCAAATGGGGGTCCAGTTAATTGAAACAGATTTTAAAGGACCCCTTGAACCTGGTACAGTTGGTTTGTTGTTAGGTAGGTCATCATCAGCCTTGAGAGGACTTATTGTCCATCCTGGAGTTATAGATCCAGATTACACAGGAGTGGTTAAGATCATGGTAGCCTCCCCCAGTGGTATAACGGCTATCTCTCCTGGAGATAGAATTGCTCAATTGATTATGTTACCGAGCTTACATGACCGCTATGCAGCAAAGGATAGAGAGAGAGGAAAAGATGGTTTTGGGTCCACGGGCACAGATTTGACTTTTCTCTCCCTGGATTTGGACCAACGCCCTGTTTTAGAGTTAAAAGTTGATGGTAAAAAGATCCTGGGCCTTTTGGATACTGGGGCTGATAGGAGTATCATAGCAAAGAAAGACTGGCCTTCAGGTTGGCCCGTACAAGCCTCTTCTCAAACACTTCAAGGCCTGGGTTATGCTAAGACTCCAGATATGAGTGCAAGGTTATTAAAGTGGCAGGACCAAGAAAACCACTCAGGAGAAATGCAGCCATATGTACTTGAGCTCCCTATCTCCCTTTGGGGAAGAGATCTTTTAAAGGATATGGGATTTAAATTAAGTAATGACTATTCTGATTCAGCCCAACGTATGATGCAAGATATGGGATATGCTCCAGGCTTTGGAATAGGAAAATATTTGCAAGGACGAAAGAGTCCCATACCTATGCAGCAAAGACAAAAGAAACAGGGCCTGGGTTTTTCCTAGGGGCCACTGAGGAGGGCATTCCCATAACTTGGAAGACGGAGGATCCAGTATGGGTTCCTCAGTGGCCACTTTCCTCTGTAAAATTAAATGCCGCCAAAGATTTGGTGGATGAACAGATGTCTTTAAAGCATATAAAACCATCTGTATCTCCCTGGAATACACCTATCTTTGTCATTAAAAAGAAATCTGGAAAATGGAGATTATTGCATGACCTGCGTGCCATAAATCAACAAATGCAGATCATGGGCCCAGTGCAGCGCAGCTTGCCGCTTTTATCATCTTTGCCAGCCTCATGGCCCATTATAGTTATAGATATAAGAGATTGTTTTTTCTCCATTCCTTTGTGTGCCAAAGATAGTGAGAGATTTGCATTTACTGTTCCATCCTGTAACCATGAGGAACCTGATCAGAGGTTTGAATGGGTAGTATTACCCCAGGGCATGGCAAACAGCCCCACTATGTGCCAACTATATGTGGGGGAAGTCATTGCTCCCTTGAGAAAGAATTTTCCAGATTTGAGATGTGTTCATTATATGGATGATATCTTACTAGCAGGTAAGAGTGAACAAATGTTAGATCGGGCCTATGAAGAATTAGTTCAATTATTAAAAAAGAAAAGGTTGTTTATTGCTCCTGATAAGGTTCAAAAGGAAAATGTGTTTAATTATTTAGGAGCGAAGGTTGGACCTGAAAAGACAATACCTCAAAAGATTGAGATAAGAAAAGATAATTTAAAGACTTTAAATGATTTTCAAAGGTTGTTAGGAGATATCAATTGGGTAAGAGGCTATTTAAAGCTCCAAATTATGAAATAAGACCTCTATATGATATTTTGAAAGGTGATTCAGCACTTAATTCTCCTAGGCAATTAACAGAAGAAGCAAGAAAAGCTTTATGTAAAGTGGAAGAAAGGTTACAGAGTGCCTTCCTAAAGAGATGGCAAGAAGGACAGCCCATTGCATTGTGCATATTTGCCACCTATGGTCAACCTACAGGATTGTTATGGCAGGACGGACCATTATTATGGACCTATTCAAAGATTTCTCCGAAAAAATCCATAGAACATTATCCCACTGCACTTGCTGCTTTAGCCTTGAATGGTATCCAACAATGCTTGCAGTCTTTTGGAGTTGCTCCTGCCAGTATAATAGTGCCTTATTCCAGTTATCAAATTAAGATTTTGTGTGGCACTGTAGATGACTGGGCAATATTGCAATGTAGCTTTGAAGGAGTGATTGATAACCATTATCCTAAACATCCATTGCTATCATTTTTTAAGGAGCACCCAGTGATATTCCCTAAGGTTACTTCAGCAGTACCACTTCAAGGATCACCAAATGTGTTTACTGATGGCTCAAAGACAGGCTGTGGAGCCTATTTGATAGAAAGACAAGAGCCCGTGTTATGTCAATTTCAACCGGGCTCCCCCCAAATAGTAGAGTTGAAAATAGTAATTGAGGTGTTTAAAAAATGTCAATTTGCATTCAATTTGATTTCAGATTCAGTTTATGTGGTCAACGCAGTGAAAGTATTAGAATTAGCAGGTCCTATTAAGAATAGTAGTACTGTATGTGCCTTATTACAAGAGTTACAAGTTTTAATCTGGCAGAGAAAAAGGTGTTTTTATATTCAACATATCAGAGCACATACAGGATTACCTGGACCATTAAGTGAGGGTAATAATAAAGTTGATCAATGGACCAGGATGGAATGCATTTTTTGGAGCTCATTCCTGGATCAAGCCAGACAGTTTCACCAATTATTTCATGTAAATGCAAAAACTCTACAGCAGAAATTCCATTTGTCTAGAGCAGATGCTAGACAAGTAGTTTTGGACTGTCCTCAGTGTGTGATTCATCATCATCCTCCCAGTGTGGGAGTGAACCCTAGAGGGCTGTTGCCACTCAAAATCTGGCAAATGGACGTTACCCACATTTCAGAGTTTGGAACCTTAAAATATATTCATGTATCTGTGGATACCTGCTCAGGTATCATACATGCTACACCTATGAGTGGAGAAAAGGCTCGCAATGTCATAGGACATTGCTTAGAAGCCTGGGCTGCATGGGGAAAACCACAGCAGCTAAAAACGGACAATGGACCAGCCTATACAGCTCAGTCCTTTGTCTCCTTCTGCAACCACATGGAGGTACAGCTTAATCACGGATTACCATACAATCCTCAAGGACAAGGAATTGTGGAGCGTGCTCATCGCACCTTGAAAGAATGCTTGCAAAAACAAAAAGGGGGAATAGGCCAAGGCCGTATCCCCAAGGAAAGAATGTCTTTAGCCTTATTTACTTTAAACTTGTTCAATTTGGATGCTCAAGGCCGCTCAACAGCGGACAGACATCAGGATTCCCATGGTTCACCTAAAAGCATGGTGAAGTGGAAGGATATTTTGACAGGCTCTTGGCGGGGGCCTGACCCTGTGCTAACATGGGCGAGAGGGTCTGTTTGTGTTTTTCCTCAGAATCAACAAGATCCAGTGTGGGTGCCTGAGCACCTTGTGAGGAAGATTCGTCATGAAGACCTTCCTAAGGATCCTGGTGTTAGTAGCAGTGAGTATGTCAGGAATGACCGAGCGGAGATGGGGGATCCTGTCGATATTCCCAAAGCCGATGCTGGTCAGACATGATGCAACTGTGTTTCCATGCTTATTTAGCAGTAATAGAAGCCTAGGCTTACCCTACCTTCCCTTTGATGATCAGAGAAGCCCTATAGAAGGTAATAGAAATGTCAGCTTGAAGGGTAGTTTGTGCTTTTTAATGAGCTTCAATAGGTCAGATGATACAAAATGCATTAAATTGTCTCAGCAGTCAGCAGATTTTTTACCACAACTGAGGTTTGGGGGTAGGAGTGGTGGTTTGTTTTCAGGCAATGGTTTTTGTCTTGAAGGATGGTGGCCCACACGAGTCTCTGACCGGGACCCCCCCCAGACAGCCACGCTGGGCACCTTTTTGTAAAGGATCCACAGGAGAGGAAGGACCTTTTCCCTGGACTGGATGTCAGGAGCGCAGAGCAGTTTGGGTTCAACAAGACATTTTTCCTTTAGCCCCATGATTAGCAATATAGTGAATAAGTCTTGTACAGGAATGCTTGATATATCTACTAGGGATCCTCAGCAGACTGCCACCAATCCTTTTGATTTGTGGCTTTTGTGTGGAGTAATGGAAGTTGCATGAACTTGGGACCTGTCATTATGCTTGGAGGAGGAATTTATCAAAGAGGTAATTTTTCCCTAGGGTCTGCTACCAGATTGGATTTCTCTAGTGGTAGTGGCTCTGGTATTTGGAATTCTTTGTTTCATTCTTACCGCATCAAGATCTTTTCAGCTTCGCCAGTATGTCTCTGGCCTCCTTTTCTGTGGATTGTAAGTAATGGGAGTGCATCCTTAGGTGAAGAAAAGTTAGTATGCACTCCGGGCACATGTTTTTATGCCCTATGCTGGAATGCCACGGCCTTTCCTGTGGCTGTGGTGACTAGAATGCCTCGATATGTACCAGTTCCTGTAGAGGCTCCTAATACCATGATGATATTCAGATTTAAAAGAGATTTTGGCATCACTGCAGCTATTGTTACTGCTATCACTGTTGCTGCTGTGGGAGCTACTGCCTCAGCTATTGCCTTGTCTAGTTCTATACAGACTGCCAATGCCCTGAATAACATCTCAGCCACTCTGGCACAGGCATTGGATACTCAGGCCTCTATGAATTCTCATCTCAAAGGAAGTCTTATGATAGTTAATCAACGCATAGATTTAATACAAGAACAGATTGATTCTCTTTGGCAACTAGCACAGTTGGGGTGTGAGTGGAAATTGCAAGGTTTGTGTGTTACTTCCGTGCAATATCAAAATTATACAAAAGCTGCTAATTTGTCCAGACAATTGTCAAAGTTCCTCTTACAGGATTGGTCGGCTGAATTTGAAAATTTGATGAGAGAGCTGAGAGCGACAATCGTCCACATCAACTCCACTCGGGTGGATCTGAGCCTGGCTACTGGCTTGACTTCTTGGATACAGACGGCTATGGATCATCTTAAGGAGTGGGCAGGCGTAGGCTCTTTGGCTATACTAATGATACTAGCCTCTCTGGTTTGCCTATGGTGCATCTACAAAGCGAGAGCCACACAAAAGCGTAATGCAGCCATGATTATACAAGCCCTTGTTGCCATTGAGGCAGGCCAGTCCCCTCAGGCATGGCTTGCTGCCGTGAAGTAAATCTTCACTAAGCATAGTCCCTGCCCACTGAGGAATTCGTTCCATGGATATTAGGGTCTGGCAAGTCAGTGACGGAGTTGACGGGTAAGTCTCGGCCACCTAAGACAGGGCAGTCCCGAGTGGGGAGGCTGACCCAGAGACGGGTAAGAGTTTGAGCACCACCCTCCTACAGGCTCAGGCCCACCGTGAGATCCCCAGATAGAGGGATTACGAAGCCTTTCCAGGGACTTTTACCAACTTTAGAAAAAATAAAAAAGGAGGAACTGTAGAGAGCTGCGAAGTGCCACGCCCTAAAGATGGCACCGGTCTCCGCCTTCCACCAGCCCAAATGTGAGCGCTCTTTATGATAATAAGTTCATATTTGGCAAAGACCGCTGATCTGGCTTGCTTCCGCATATGTAGACCTCTAAGATAGCACCACTTGGCTTTACTTGACTGGCTGTTTAATTAGTATTTAGCCTGTGGGTTGGGTCTGCCCCATTATTCGGAAGACTGTTTTCAAGGGACCTGAATAAACTGCTGGAGAAGAGTTTTGCGAGTTGCGTCATTCCTTGCTGGACAAGGGGGGACGCGACACTCTTACCCAAATATGACCCCATATACACATATGTCCCTTTGGACTATTATTCTCCACCTTATGGCAATGTTCCAGGTTACATGGAAGGATCTTCTTTAATCTACTCCATGGCATATGTCCTCCTTCATCCTGCTCTTGGCTTCTTTCCTGAGGTCTCTTCCTCCCAAGATGCTCTCTGTCTCTGAAGCCCACGCAGCTTAGTCGTGCCTACCTCTGTCTTTGCCCAATCTCCAGGCTTCAGCATTTATTTAACCAATCAGAGACACTGTAAGTAACAGACAGCAAGCAGGATCAATTAACATTTAGAATGTTTGTTCTTCCTTGGACCTCCCCTCTCAGGGCATCAAATACATACCTTTTTTGAACTGTGGCTTGTCATTCTATTATGCAAATAAACCTTTTTGTAGAGGGTATAGAGCCACTTTCAGAGTGTCCAGGTGAGACTCCTTAAGGAACATATTACATTGCTAAGGATTATGAATATTTTTGGCAGTAGACTGAACCTGCTGTATAATATATGCAACAAAAGAATGTACAACTCTGTGCAAAAATTATTTATAGTTTCAGGAATGTGGTAGCAGAGTATTAAAATGTGTATAGGGTTTTTTCCCCCTGACATATTTTAATTGATTATTTGGGAATTTCATATAATGCACCCTATCACATTCACTTCCCAGTCCTCCTAGGTCTGCCCTCCCCACCTTTGTAACCCTTCCCCCCCCCCAAAAAAAAAAAAGAAGAAGAAAGGGAAAAAAAAAGTCCAATTTGTGTTGTCCATATACTCATTGGAGCATGGTCAAATTCCCAGTGGCCAGCCGCTTAAGAAAAATGAGTTCTTCTCCACCTGTGTCCCCTCCAGAAGCCATCAGCTGTGGATAGCTAAAAACACTTTCGCATCTTTGTCACAATTTTTAACAGTTCTCTTAGATGGCTTCAGGTCTAAGCTATTACTTTTTAGGGGGTGGGAGGTTTGTCACAGAAACCTTCTATGTCCTTCTTTCCCAGTTGTGAGTCTGCAGTCAATGATACCACTGCTAAAGTTGCTTCCTTTCCCTTTACAGTCAGCAGGGGTTCTTGGAAGCTTTCACATGACGCAAACCTAAACTGAAGTCTTCTGTGCTGCTGATCTTGAGTTGAGGACAGAACTGGATCTCTCTGAAGAGTAGGGAAGGGGAATACCCTGGAGGTTCTTGGGTCTTTTCAAATGAATTCAGCCTCACCTTTCAGTAATGTCAATTGGTTATTTGAACAGCATGTCTGCAGTAACACCAGTTACTCGCCTGTGAAGCCATGTGTCTCAGTTCTGTTCTGTCAGAAAAGCCCTGGCATGCTCTCCCTTCTTAATTTTCACTGATGTTGCCTCTAGTCTCGGCTAGATCATATTGCTGTGTGTTTCCAAATTACCTTCCCAATCACGATGCTTAGCTCAGAGTAGTTCTTTTTTACTGGCCTAATCTTCTATCCTCCTTCTGGGTCCATAAGTTCAAGGAAAGTAGGACAGCCTTTGTTTTCTTTACCTCTGTGATGCATTTCTTTAGTACAGTGCCAAGGACAACATATTATAAGTATCTATTGACTGTATCAATAATTATAGTAGTAGGTAAATATTTTTTGCACCATCAACTGTTTTAATTATAGCCATTCTGGTAGTGGGGAGTGGTAACTTGTTGTGGTTTTAATTTGCATTTACGTTTTCCGATGACTAATGAGTACCTTTTCATATGCTCTTGGCCTTTAGGAAACCCTGGGAGTCAGGGTGCTAGGTTGTCACGACAAAGTCCTACCACAAATCGGGTAGCTGAAACAGCGGAAATTTCTTTTTCCCCCAGTTCTGGAGTCTGGAAGTCAGACATCAAGATGTCTGAGCACTGGCTCCTCTCTTTGACATGCAGATGACCCACTCCCTGCACCTTCACAAGATTCCCTGTGAATGTCTGTGCCTTTAAAAGGATAATGCCCCACCCCCAGGAGTCTTCCTCCCTGACACTATCCCTTTGTGTCAATTACAAAGGGTGTGAGGGAGGGATAGTGTGTGGGTCCCTGGCAGCTCTCAATGCAGGCGGTGATCTATGAAGAGATAAGACTGAAAACCTGGTGCAGATTGACTTCAACAACATGGATCAGACTTCATGGAGTCTGATGCCGGACAGTTCATTGTCAGCACATTTAAAGCTCAGTACAATTTGGGAAAAGGTTTCCAGGCAACAATCAGTCCAAACAGGTGTGGTCTCTGACTGATAGCATACAGGTCAGCAGGTCATAAGGTACATGGGAGATATCTAAGGATGGGTAATGGTCTAGGGAGGAAAAAGTCTGGAATAATCATTCTGGGGAATATGGGTGATGTATGTCTCTTTAACAAAAAGTTGGTGAGTTCCACAGGTCATTAACAAAATCCACTCTCAGCTGTCTGGATGGAATGCAGACATTTGATCTTGTCTCCTCCATTGAGGAGACACCCCTGCATAATTAACGCTCCTGGTTTCTTCGTGTTCCTCTGTGAGTACAAGGACCTCTGCCCCCAACCACTAAGACCTGGAGAAACTCTCTACCTTGGAACTCCCTGAACACACTAGTCTGGGAATCAAATAGGCTATGTACACATTCCTTCCTGTCTGCCATTACTGATTCCCCAGGTGTCATCCTCAGCCCTGTAGCAGACCCCTTTCAGGACCCTCTCTTCCCTCCCTGTCACCATCAAACCTTGTGGTAGACTCCACATTTCCTCTTTCTGTGGACCTTCTTAGCCCCTTCTTCTAGACTCTTCCCATTCCTTCATGTAAACCTCTAAAATACCTATAAAACATATATAGAACTCTCGTGGCCACATCTGGCAGGTACACAGAAGCACTCCCTATTGGGCAACCCATAGCCACCACACATTCCTAAAGTCCAGAGAAAACAACAGATATTAAGAACCCATCTACCAGATGGGTTCCACACTCATGACAGTAAGGCCGTTAGCAACCTAAAAACTTCTAGTTCCTCTCTAAACCACAAATTTTCTATGTGGTTTGTTCATTCATAGACAATGTCTATGCTTGGGTTATTCTCTTGTGAGAAATTATATAATTTGGGCTGGTGACATGGCTTAGCAATTAAAAGAACTTGCTATATGATGCGATGTAAATCTAATGAACTGAATTCAATTCCTAGAACTCACATAAAAGTGGAAGAGGAAAACTAACTCCACAAAATTGTCCTCCAGACATTCAAACTCACACTGTGATATCAAGCCCTATCCCCCACCTGCCACACACAATTTAATATAATAATAAATAATTTTGTTTTGTTTTGTTTGAAACAGGATTTCTTTGTATAGCCTTGGCTGTCTTGGAACTAGCTCTGTTTTCAAGCCAACTCACAGAGATTACTTCCTCCCAAGTGCTGAGATTAAAGGCATGCACAACCACCATCCCATGAATTATTTCTTAAAATGAGTTAAGAGGCCATGCTGGCTGCCAGAAGACCACCAGCCACCAGAAACCCAGATAGGCCACCCACCTGTAGTCCTCACTTTCTCCATGGTCCCTCCTCCCTACTCCCAGGCTCTCCTCCCTTCCTAGCCACCCCATCCCAGCCTCAGACTTGAGCAAAGAATGCCCTGCTCTACCACAGGCCAAAACAGCCACCAGAAGTCTAGCCCTCAACTGGGCAAACACCCCCTGCTCAACCACAGGCCACACAGCCAGAAGACCAGAGAGGAAATGAAAACCAAGGAACAAAACACACATCCAACAAAGACAATTTCAGAAATTGGCACCTAGACATGTAATAACCCCAAACCCAAATGCCTAGATGCCAGCATAAAAACACAATCAACAAGAGCCATGGCAATAAGTTAACACCAGAGCCTAGCTATCCTACTATAGCAAGGCCTGAATATTCCAACATAGCTGAAGCACAAGAAACAGATCTTAAAACCAACTTGATGGGGGCTGGAGAGATGGCTCAGTGGTTAAGAACACTGTCTGCTCTTCCAAAGGAAATCCCAGCCCCCACACAGCAGTCCAAAACTGTCTGTAATGGCCAGGTGTGGTGGCTCATGCCTTTAATCACAGCACTTGGGAGGCAGAGGCAGGTGGGTCTCTGTAAATTCAAGGCCAGCCTGGTCTACAGAATGAGTTCAAGGCAGGATAGCCAAAACTACACAGAAAAACCTGTCTTCAAAATAAAAAACAAATTTAAAAAACTTGATGAAGATGATAGAGGTCTTTAAAGAAGAAATAAATAAATCCTTTAAAGAAATCAAGGAAAAGACAAACAAACAAAAAAAAATGGAGGATATGAATAAATTCCTTAAAGAAAGCCAAGAAAAAAAAATCAAATAAAAAACAAACAGTTAAAGGAAATGAATAAAGCTTTTCACGACCTAAAAATGGAAATAGAAGCAATAAAGAAAACACAAATGGAGGGAATTCTGGAAATGAAAAAAATCTAAGTAAGCCAACAGCAACTATAGACATAAACATCACCGACAGAATACAAGAGATGGAAGAGAGAATCTCAAGCACTGAAGATATGATAGAAGTAGAGACATTGGTCAAAGAAAATGCTAAATCTAAAAAATTCCTGACACAAAACATTTAGGAAATCTGGGACAATATGAAAGGACCAAACTAATAATGATAGGAATAGAAGAAGACTCCCAGTTCAAAGACCCAAAAAATATTTTCAACAAAAATCAGAGAAGAAAAAATTTCCTAACCTAAAGAAGAGGCCTCAAAGATATAAGAAGTTTGCAGACCATGAAATAGATGGAACCAGAAAACAGTATCCCCTCACACATAATTAAAACACTAAACATACAGAACAAAGAAGAATACTAAAAGCTGCAAGGAAAAAAGACCAACATATAAAAACAAACATATTAGAATTATACCCAACTTATCAATGGAAAATCCAGAAGGGCCTGAACAGATGTCTTGCAGATTCTCAGACTTCAGATGCCAGCCCATACTACTATGCCCAGCAAAACTTTCAATCACCATAGAGGGAGAAAACAAAATATTCCATAATAAAGTCAAATTTAAACAATATCTGTCCATAAATGATCTCACACAAGCAAAAAAAAAAAAAAAAGAAAAGAAAAAGAAAAAAGAAACACACACATACAGTCTACCACCACCACCAACAACAAAAATACAAGGAATTAACAATCAATGATCATAGATATCTTTCAATATCAATGGACTCAATTCCCCAACAAAAAGACACAAACTAACAGAGTGGATATGAAAAAAAGGATCCAGTCTTCTGTTGCATACAAGAAACACACCTCAATATCAAGGATAGATATTACCTCAGAGTAAGGAATTGGAAAAATATTTTCCAAGCAAATAGACCTAAAAAACAAGCTGGAATAGCTATTTTAATATCTAACAAAATAGTCTTCAAATCAAAATTAATCAAAAGAGATTGATAAAAACATTTCATAGTAATCAAAAAAAAATACACCAAGATGATCTTTCAGTTCTTAACACTAATACCCCAAATGTTAGGGTACCCACATTTGTAAAAGAAACATTACTGAAGCTTAAATCACATATTGTCCTCACACAATGATAGTAGGAGACTTCTATATCCCCACTCTCAACAACAGACAGGTTATCCATCCAAAAACTAAACAGAGAAATATTAGAGCTAACAGATGTTTTAAAGCAAATGGACCTAATAGATAATCTATAGGACATTTCACAAAAACACAAAGGAATATACCTTCTTCTTTGCACCGTATGGAACTTTCTCTAAAATTGACCACATACTTGGTCACAAAGCAAGTTTCTACTGATACAAGAAAATTGAAATAATCCCCTGTATCATATCAGACCACCATGGATTAATGTTGGATTTCAAAAACAGCAGAAACAACAGAAAGCTTACAAACTCATGTAAACTGAATAACTCTCTACTGAAATAAAAATGGGTCAAGACAGAAATAAAGAAAGAAATTTAAAACTTTCTAGAACTCAATGAAAATAAATACACAACATATGCAAATTTATGGGACACAATGAAAGTGATGCTAAGAGAAAAAAAATCATAGTACTAAGTGCCTACATTAAAAAATTGGAGAAATGGCATAATAGTAACTTAACAAACACCTGAAATCTGTAGAATAAAAAGAAGTAATCACACCCAAGAGGAGTAAATGGCAGGAAATAACCAAATCGGGGAATGAAATCAATAAAATAGGAACAAACATAACAATACAAAGAATCAATGAAACAGAGTATAAAGTTCCTAAATCCTAAAGCCTGAACCCTAACTCTAAAACCTAATCTATAACACCCTAATGCCTATAATACAAACATTTAACATTAACCTAAGGTTCTCAAAAGGATATTTTCCTCTGGGTGTGGATCCTTATGGATGGCTGGCCTTCATCAAATCTTTCAGTCTTAAAGTCTCTGAATTTTTTTTTTTGTCAGATCTTAAGACAGTTTATCAAGCAAGAATTGTCTCTGCAGTCTTAGAGCCCAATTATTTACAAGATGAAAAGTTTCTTAGGCTCACCATTCAGATGCTTTAGGCCTGCAAAAGTCTCACTTCAGTGCTCCGTCCAATCCAGTGCCCCTGGGCTCTGAGGGGCTCCCCTCCTACAAGCTCTCTGCCAGAAGAGGAGGAAGGTGAGTGAGGCAGGAGAGGGAGTGACCTGTGTCCACGTGAATCTTGACTTAAATCTCTTCACCTGTCATAATGAATTGGCAGCATGATTTTCAGCAGAAGCTTTCTCGAGCTTCTAAGTCATGCCCCTGGGCAATGTGTCCCTCCATAGCTTTTCTTGCAGAGGATCCATAAGCAGCAGGCAGTTGCAAACTGTTGCCATGGATCCTGGCAGGCGCCTCAGGGCATGCCCCCACCCAAAGCCCCATGATCAAAAAAATGTCATCTGTCCTTGGTAAGTTCCCAAGGACATGCCACGTCGGATGTAAATCTTTTACCTTAAAGTCCAGGCTTTTGCTATTCCAAGATCCCTATGCTATTAAATGCGATCACTAACCCCATCACACAAGAGGATACAAATTAGAAAGGAAGAAGTCAAAATATCACTAGTCATAGATAATATGACAGTATATATAAGTGACATCAAAAATTCTACCAGGGAGCTTCTACAGCTGATGAATACCTCCATCAAAGTGGTTGGGTACATGATTAACTCAAAAATTCAGTATCGCTCCTATATACAAATAACAAATGGACTGAGAAATCAGGAAACAACACCCTTCATAGCAGCCACAAATAATAGAAAAAAAAAATGTCTTGGTGTAACTCTAACCAAGCAAGTGAAAGACTTGTATGACAAAAATTTCAAATCTTTGAAAAAGATAGAAGATAGAAGAACTCCTATGCTCATGGATCAGTAGGATCAATAGTGAAAAAAAGTCTTTCTATCAAAAGCAATCTACAGATTCAACACAATCTTCATCAAAATTCCAATACAATTCTACACAAATATTGAAAGGACAATTTTCACCTTCATATGGCAGCACAAAACCCCATGATAACTAAAACAATCCTGAACAATAAAAGAAATTCAGGAGGTATCACACACCTGATTTCAAAGCTGTACTACAGAGCTATAGTAACAAAAACCACATGGCATTGTCCTAAAAATTGACATGTTAATCAATGGAATAAAATCAAAGACCCAGACATAAATCTACACTCCTATGGACACTATTTTTTTTTTCTTTTTATAAAGAAGCCAGAAAGACACAATGCGAAAAAAAGAAAAAAAAAAAAGAAAGAATTCATCTTCAACAAATGTTGCTGTTTTAACTGGATGTTTGCCTGTAGAAGAATGCAAATAGATCCATATTTATCACACTGCAAGGCCAAGTGGATCAAAGACCTCAATATAAAACCAGATATACTGAACCCAACAGAAGAGAAAATGGTGAGTATCTTTGAATCCATTGGCATAGGAGATAACTTCATGAACACAACAACACTGATAGTGCAGGCACTAAGACCAACAGTTAATAAATGGGACCTCATGAAACTGAAAAGTTTCTAAAAGCCAAAGACACTGTCAATAGGACAAAATGAGAGCCTAGGGAATGGGAAAAGATCTTCACCACTCCACATCCCATAAAAGGCTAATATCCAAAATATATTAATAACTGAAGAAACTGCCAGGAGTGGTGGTGCATGCCTTTAATCCCAACACTCGGGAGGCAGAGGCAGGTGGATCTCTGTGAGTTTGAGGCCAGCCTGGTCTACAAAGCAAGTTCCAGGACAGCCAGAGCTGTTACACAGAGAATCCCTGTCTCAAAAAAATCCAAAAAGTACTCAAGAAGCTAAGCATCAACAAACCAAATAATCCAATTTAAAAATGGAGTACCGATCTGAACAAAGGATTCTCAACAGAGGAATCTCAAATGGCCGAAAAAAAAAAAACACTTAAAAATATTTTTAACATCCTTAGCCATCAGGGAAATGTAAATCAAAACTACTTTGAGATTCCATCTTATATCTTTCAGAATGGCCACAATCAATAACACAAGTGACAGCTCATGGTGATGAAGATGTGGAGCAAGGGGAACACTCCTCCATTACTGATGGGAGTACAAACTTATACAGTTACTATGGAAATCAATATGGCAGTTCCCTAGAAAACTAGGAATTGATCTACTCAAGGCCCAGCTACACCACTCTTGGGCATATCCCCAAATAATGTTCCACCTTACCACCAGGACACTTGCTCAACTGTGTTGCTAGTGGTTTTACTCAAAATAGACCCAAACTGAAAACCACCTAGATGTCTCTCAACTAAAAAATGGATAAAGAAAATGTGGTATATTTATACAATGGAGTATTACTCAACTGTAAAAAAAAAAAAATGACATCATGAAATTTGTAAACAAATGGATGGAACTAGAAAAAAAAAATCATCCTGAGTATGGTAATCCAGACTCAGAAAAACAAACATGGTATGTACTCACTTATAAGTAGATATTAGCTGTTAAGTACATAAAAACCATGCTACAATCCACAAACCCAGGGAACCTAAGTAACAAGGAAGGCTCTAAGGAGGAATGCATGAATCTCCCTGGAAGGGGAAATAGAATAGATTTTGCAGGTGTTTTGAGGACTGGTGCGAATAGGAACAGGAGAGATCAGGTAATGGGGTAGAGATGGAGGGAGAGAGTAAAGGGAGAGACAACTGGAACTGGAGGAAATTTGGGGGTCTATGTGGAAACCTAGTGTAATAGAAATTCCCAGGATTCTACTAAGATGGCCCTAGTGAAGACTCTTAGTAATAGAGGATATGGAGCCTGAATAGCTATCTTCTCTAATCAGGAAAGGCTTCCAGTGGGGTACTGGGACACTAAATCGGCCACAAAACCTTTGATCTACAACCTATCCTGCTACTTGCAAGGTATGCAGGGGGGAGGGGTGGGAGGGAGACAGGGATACAGACTCAACACACACAATGGAGCTGCAGAACTTGAGATAGTGGCCAACTAATGACTGGTCTAATTTGAGGCCCACCCCACGAGAGGGAGCCCCTGCCCTACACTGCCTGGAAAACCAGGAACCAGAGGACGGATAGCCCAGAGACTAAGATAGAAAAAATAATCAATAAAATGGTCCCTGATGTTATTCTGCTATGCTCATAGATTGGTACCTAGCCCAGTCATCATCAGAGAGGCTTCCTGCGGCAGCTGAAAAGAACAAATTCAGAGACTCAGAGCCAAATATTAGGCAGAGAGAGTCCAAATGAGAGATCTCCATCAGGTACCTGCCCTTGAGGATCCCAGGGGAAGAGGGAGTGGAAAAATTGCAGGATCCAGAGGGGTTGAGGATACCAGGAGAACATGGTCCACAGAATCAACTAAGCAGGGCTCGTAGGGTCTCACAGAGACGGAAGCAGCAATCATAAAACCTGCATGGGTCTGTGCTAGGTCCTTTGCATATATGTTATGGTTATTAACTTGGTGTTTTGTGGGAGTGGGGATATCTCTTACTTTTTCCCAGCTCTTGGGATGTTTTCCTCCTACTGGGTTTCCTTGTGCAGCCTTGACATGAGGGTTTACACCTAGTCTTATTGGACCTTATTATGTCGTGCTTGGTTAATATTGCTGGGAGGCCTATTCTTATCTGAAAGGAAAGAGGAATGGATCTCTTGGAGAAAGGAGGTATGGGTTGTGGGACTGGGAGGAGTGAAGGAGAGGACACTACTGTGGTCGGGATGTATTATGTGAGAGAATAAACAAATATATCTATAGATATATATATATAGATATATTTGTTTGGGGCAGAAAGATGGTTCAGTGGTTAAGAGAACTTACTGTTCTTCCAGAAGACATGGGTTTAATTCCCAGCACTCATATGGAAGCTCACAGCTCTCTGTAACTCCAGTTCCAGGTGATCCAACAACCTCACCCAGATATACACACAGGCAAAATGACAATGCACATAAAATAAAAATAAATCATTAAAAAGGCAAAATAAATCCTTCTCAGGTCTCAGATGTGGTTGAAGACTAGATAGTTATAGTCTCACAGTTAAATTTTAAGTTGTTTAGGAATTAAAAGGGTGTTCTAGGTCCAAGAAGATGTTTTCAAGTTAGTAATGCAAGTTAGGATGGAAATTGAGTTAGGTATAGAACTTTAAACTCATTGAAATAGATAGATAATAGAATATTAATATCAGTTCCCAAATATGTATGGACTGGACATTGGGAATGTATGTTATGCCTTATAATTTTCATAATTGTGGCCTAATTATTCTTATTGTTTTGTATTGTATTTATTGTTATAAGTAAAAGAGCCTTTTTGGACTACAAGGGAGAGATGTTGTAGGAGAAAAAGACACACCTTAAATTAAAAAAAAAAAAAGCAGATAGGAGGGTGAGGGGGAAGAGGGTAGGAGAGTGGAACCAGAAGTGGGAGGAGGAAGGGGACTATGATTGAGATGTAGCTTGAAGAAATAAATAAATTTAAAAAATAAAAAAAACAGTAAAATAAACTGGGCATGGTGGTGCATGCCTTTAATCCCAGCACTTGGGAGACAGAGGTAGAAGGATCTCTGTGAGTTTGAGGCCAGCCTGATCAAAAAATTATTTCCAGGACAGCCAAGGCTCTACAAAGAAATCTTTTCTGGGAAAAAACCAAAATAATAATAATAATATTTAAAAGAAGTTATGACTATATTTTAAGACTGGGTTTTACTAGAATCTAAGATTCTTCATATATATATGTAAGATTATATAAATACAAATATATATATATATTTGACAACACAAACATATTAAGGAGTTACATTGATTTAACACATTGGAGTGGTAAGTGAAACCAATAATTCAGTAAGTACTGTTAAAAATAAAAGTTGTTGCTGGGCCCGGTGGCACGTGACTTAATCCCAGCACTTGGGAGGCAGATCCTTGTGAATTCAAGGCTAGCCTGATCTACAAAGTGAGTCCAGGAGAATCAGACAGAGATACACAGAGAAATCCTGTCTCAAAAAAAACAAAAAAACAAAAAGTTGTTGAATGCAAGGCAACAAAGATGAGTGGTTAATTTTAGATCTGGGTCTCATGGTACGTAAAATGTTAAACTCGTGTTGACACCTTTGAATGAGAATGGTCCCCATAGGCTTATATATTTGAATGTTTAGTTCCCTGTGGGGACACTCTTATTCAAACCACCACACCTTCTTCTGGTGCTGAATTGGTAGCAGCACTATCTAATATCTGTAGTCTCCATGTTGGCAACCACCTCTTAATAATTTAATATTTATCCATTTTAAACAGAGGACATCTCGCCTCATCTTAGAGTGCCCAAGTAAGGACATTCAAGATGCTGAGTGTCAACAGAGAACCTAAGTCGACATTTAAAGGAATGAAAGCACACCAGAAATGGAAACTGAGCTGGTGTTTCCTAGAAAAGCCTCTGTCAGTGTCACTGTGGTTATGCGCTTCGCTGAGCTTCTCATTTGCAGAAGGCATATCACAGGCATAGACTGACATTTTGGTTTATGTGTTGAGCTCCTGCTGCCTTACATGAACCGCCTCCACTGTCTTAGGCTTGCTCTTTAGAAGGCACACAACCCAGCCTCTCTTTTGTCTCTAACTAGACAACCAATCACCTTCAGTGAGGAGGAAGAGGAGAATGGAAGGAGGGAAACAGAAAACCTCTGCACTGATGAAAGGGTCACAGACATGCTAAGAATATTGTAGTTTTTCAACAACTTTTTAACTCTGTTGAAAGTTTTAAAAATCCCAAATACCTCTAATTTTTGTTAACCAAAGAGAGTGAGCTCTTTTGGAAAGGAGCTCAGTCAGCTCAGTAAGACTTTGTTGACCTTCTACCCTGTGCCTTCCATTATGCCAGGTGCTAGAGGTAAGAAAGCAGGCATGACACATGGGATCCTTGTGCTCTAGGAACTTAAAACCTAGGTGAAACTGCAATTTAATTATCAATTGTAGTTATTAATAAGTATAAACTGTAAGATTAAGCAGGTGGAACAGCAGGTGGCTTGGCAGAGGAGCGGGTGGCCTGGCCTGCATGCCTTAACCAGTTGCCTGATTTGTCCTGGGGAAACAGCCCCGGGACCAAGGGTGACCTACACCACCTCTAACCCAAACTCTGTTAATTAACATAAGTTGTTATATTAGGCCAGTAGAATTACCAGCAGCTTGGCAGGAGATTTGCCTGGGTTCAAGGGGTGTCAGGAAGTCCGACTGCCCTGGATTGCTTGTACTGATGGCCTATAAGCCTCCACGGTCCTTTCCCTAATAATTAAATACACCAAGACCTTTTAATGCTTTAATACTTAACCCTTAGCTGGGCAGATGCTCAATTCGCTACTCTAAGTTAACCTAGATCACCTAATCCCAAACTATCATGTGCCTGTGATTACCTTCCAGCATTCTCAATGATGTCCATCTGCTTCTGAGTCTCCCAGTGGAAAGAAAGAATCTCTGTGTAAAGTGCAGGGTTCCTGTTCTAATCTCAGGAAGTCCCACCTTCCTATACTCTTTCTGTCCAGCTAATTGGCCATAAGCGACTTTTATTAACCAATCAAGAGAATGCCTCAGAAGGGGGGGTAACCAGATCTCAGCATTGAAATCAGCCTATCAGAAACAATGTTATTATACCTTCCCTCAACACCTATGGAATGAGTAGGATAAGAGAACTACTCTTCTTTTGTTTGTTTGTTTGTTTGTTTTTTTCAAGACAGGGTTTCTCTGTGTAGTCCTGGATGCCCTGCAACTCATTCTGTAGACCAGGCTGTCCTTGAACTCATAGAGATCCACCTGACTCTGCCTCCCAAGTTCTAGGACTAAAGGTGTGTGCCACTACATCCAGCAAGAGAACTACTCTTATGCATGGCTATTAGCACAGGCTCTTAGTTGACCTGAACCCTAAAGTAATTGACAGACATAGACTGGAAACATTCTTCTATGTTATGTAAGAGAGACCATCTTGGGGCTGGAAAGATGGCTCAACTGTTAAAAAAGTGATGAGTGCTCTTCCAGAGGACCAAAGTTTAGCACCCACATGACAGTTCACAGCTGTGTGTAGCTTCAGCACCAGAGGGTCAGGCACCTTCAAACAGACATACGGGCAGAACACCAATGCACATAAAAGTAAATAAATCTTGAAAGAAAGAAAGAGAGAGAGAGTGGGGGGGAGAGAGAAAGAGAAAGAAGGAAAGAAAGAAAGAAAGAAAGAAAGAAGGAAGGAAGGAAGGAAGGAAGGAAGGAAGGAAGGAAGGAAGGAAGAAAGAAAGAAAGAAAGAAAGAAAGAAAGAAAGAAAGAAAGAAAG
>CAJQZJ010012579.1:9979713-9997110 GCA_907164525.1 Lophiomys imhausi
TTTTTAATCCATTCTTCAGTTGAGGGACATCTGGGTTGTTTCCAATTTCTAGCTATTACAAATAAGGCTGCTATGAACATAGATGAGGAGACTTCCCTGTGTCTCCATGAGAGGTCCTTTGGGTGTATACCCAGAAGTGGTATGGCTGGGTCCTGAGGCAAGGTTATTCCTAGATTTCTAAGATATCGCCAGACAGACCTCCATAGTGGTTGCACAAGCCTGCACTCCCACCAACAATGGAGTAGGGTTCCCCTTTCTCCACACCCTCGCCAGCATGCGCTATCATTTGAGCTCTTTATCTTAGCCATTCTAACAGGTGTTAGGTGGAATCTCAGGGTCGTCTTGAGTTGCATTTCTCTGATGATTAAGGATGTTGAACATTTCTTCAGGCGTCTCTCAGCCCTTAGGGATTCCTCCTTTGTGGATTCTCTATTTAGCTCCATCTCCCATTTTTTGATTGGATTATTTGGTTTCTTGGCATTTAGTTTCTTGAGTTCTTTGTAGATTTTAGATAATAGCCCTCTATCAGATGTGGGGTTGGTGAAGATTTTCTCCCAGTCTGTTGGTTGCCGTTTTGTTCGAATGACAGTGTCCTTTGCCTTACAGAAGCTTTTCAGTTTCATGAGGTCCCATTTATTGATTGTTGATCTCAGGTCCTGAGCTGTTGGTGTTCTGTTCAGGAAGTTGTCACATGTGCCAATGAGTTCGAGGGTTTCTCCTACTTTTTCTTCTAGTATCTTTAGTGTGGCTGGCCATATATTAAGGTCTTTGATCCACTTGGAATTAAGTTTTGTACAAGGTGATAGGTATGGGTCTAATTTCATTCTTTTGCAAGTGGACATCCAGTTGGACCAGCACCATTTGTTGAAGATGCTGTCCTTCTTCCATTGTGCGGTTTTGGCTTCTTTGTCAAAGATTAGTTGGCCATAGGTGTGTGGGTCCATGTTTGGGTCTTCAATTCGATTCCATTGATCCACTGGTCTGTTTCTATACCAGTACCATGCGGTTTTTATTACTGTTGCTCTGTAGTACAGCTTGAAATCTGGGATGGTGATACCTCCAGATGTTTTTTCATTGTACAGGATTGATTTAACTATTCTGGGCTTTTTGTTGTTCCATATGAAGTTGAGAATAGCTTTTTCCAGGTCTATAAAGAATTGTGTTGGTATTTTGATAGGAATTGCATTAAATCTATATATTGCTTTTGGTAGGATAACCATTTTTATTATGTTGATCTTACCTATCCATGAGCATGGGAGATATTTCCATCTTCTAAAGGCCTCTTCCATTTCTTTCTTCAGGGGCTTGAAGTTCTTGTTATATAGGTCCTTTACATACTTGGTTAGAGTTACCCCCAGGTATTTTATGTTGTTTGTGGCTATTGTGAAGGGGGTTGTTTCCCTTATTTCTTTCTCGGTATATTTGTTTGTTGTATAAAGAAGGGCTTCTGATTTTTTTGAGTTAATTTTGTATCCAGCCACCTTGCTGAAGTTGTTTATCAGCTGTAAGAGTTCTTTGGTGGAGTTTTTGGGGTCGCTTATGTATACTAACATATCATCTGCGAATAGGGGTAATTTGACTTCTTCATTTCCAATTTTTATCCCTTTGATCTCCTTTAGTTGTCTTATTGCTCTAGCAAGGACTTCAAGTACTATATTGAAGAGATATGGTGAAAGTGTACATCCTTGTCTTGTCCCTGAGTTTAGAGGAAATGCTTCAAGCTTCTCTCCATTTAATTTGATGTTGGCTACTGGCTTGCTGTATATTGCCTTTATTATTTCTAGGTATGGTCCTTGTATGCCCGTTCTCTCCAGAACTTTTAGCATGAAGGGGTGTTGGATTTTGTCAAATGCTTTTTCTGCATCTAGTGAGATTATCATGTGGTTTTTTTCTTTCGTCTTGTTTATGTGGTGAATTACATTGATAGACTTTCGTATATTGAACCATCCCTGCATTCCAGGGATGAAGCCTACTTTATCATGGTGTATGATACTTTTGATGTGTTCTTGAATTCGGTTTGCTAGTATTTTATTAAGTATTTTTGCATCTATGTTCATGAGGGAGATTGGTCTGAAGTTCTCTTTCTTTGTTGGGTCTTTGTGTGGTTTAGGAATCAGAATGACAGTGGCCTCATAGAATGAGTTTGGCAGTGTTCTTTCTGTTTCTATGTGGTGGAAGAGTTTGAAAAGTAATGGTGTTAGTTCCTCTTTGAAGGTCCTGTAGAATTCCGTGCTAAAGCCATCTGGCTCTGGGCTTTTTTTGGTTGGGAGATTATTAATGACTGTTTCTATTTCCTTGGGTGTTATTGGGCTGTTTAAGCTGTTAATCTGATTTTGATTTAGTTTTGGAAGGTGGAATTTATCGAGGAAATTGTCCATTTCACTTAGGTTTTCAAATTTAGTGGAATATAGATTTTTAAAGTAATGCCTGAATATTTTCTGGATCTCCTCAATGTCTGTTGTTATTTCTCCCTTTTCATTTCTGATTTTGTTAATTTGGGTTCTTTCCCTTTGCCTTTTAGTTAATTTGGCTAGGGGTCTGTCTATTTTGTTGATTTTCTCAAAGAACCAACTCTTGGTTTCATTGATTCTTTGTATAGTTCTTTTTGATTCTAAGTTGTTGATTTCAGCCCTAAGTTTGATGATTTCCTGCCTTCTACTCTTCTTGGGAGTGTTTGTTTCTTTTTTTTCCAATTCACCCAGCTTAGCTGTTAGTTCACTAACATGAGCTGTCACAATTTTCTTTTTGAAAGCACTTAGTGCTATGAACTTTCCTCGTAGCACAGCTTTCAATGTATCCCATAGGTTTGGGTATGTTGTGTCTTCATTGTCGTTGGATTTTAAGAAGTCTTTGATTTCCTTCTTTATTTCTTCCCTGACCCAGTGGTCATCCAGTAAGGAGCTGTTCAATTTCCATGTGTGTGTAGGCTTTCTGTTGATTCTTTTGCTGTTGAAGACCAGCTTTATTCCGTGGTGGTCTGATAAAATACAAGGTGTTATTTCAATTTTCTTGTATCTATTGAGACTATCCTTGTGACCAACTATGTGGTCGATTTTGGAGAAGGTTCCATGGGGTGCTGAGAAAAAGGTGTATTCCTTTGTGTTTGGGTGAAACGTTCTGTAGATATCTGTTAGGTCCATTTGTTTCATGACCTCTGTTAGACTCAATATTTCTCTGTTTGTCTTCTGTCTTGATGATCTGTCCATTGTTGTGAGTGGGGTGTTGAAGTCTCCCACTACTAATTTGTTGTGATCGACGTGCGCTTTAAGTTTTAGAAGTGTTTCTTTTACGAAAGTAGGTGCCTTTGTATTTGGGGCGTAGATGTTCAGTATTGAGATTTCCTCTTGATGAATATTCCCTTTAATGAATATATAGTGCCCTTCTTTGTCTTTCTTCATTAACTTCAGTTGGAAGTCTGTTTTGTTTGATATTAGGATGGCTACTCCAGCTTGCTTCCTGGGTCCATTTGCTTGGAAAACCTTTTCCCAGCCCTTTACTCTGAGGCAGTGTCTATCTTTTGTAGTTAGATGTGTCTCTTGTATGCAGCATAAGGAAGGGTCTTGCTTGCGGATCCACTCTGTAAACCTATGTCTTTTTATTGGGGAGTTGAGTCCATTGATGTTGATGGATATTAGTGACCTGGGGTTGTTATTTCCCATTAGTTTGGTATAGGTGGTCGTCCTGTGCCTCTTTTGGTTTAGTTGCTGATGGGTTTTCTATTCCCTTTGTTTTCTTGGGTGGAGTTTTCTTCTCTGGGTTGGGATTTTCCTTCTAGGATTTTCTGTAGGGCTGGGTTTGTGGGTAGGTATTGTTTAAATTTGATTTTGTCATGGCATATCTTGTTTTCTCCATCTATGTTGATAGAGAGTTTTGCTGGGTAAAGTAGTCTGGCTGGGCACCTATGATCTCTCAGGACTTGTAGTATATCTGACCAGGCCCTTCTAGCTTTTAACGTTTCTGAGGAAAAGTCAGGTGTAATTCTGATGGGTCTGCCATTGTTTGTGACTTGACCTTTTTCTCTTACAGCTTTTAATATTCTTTCTTTGTTCTGTACATTTGGTGTTTCAATTATTATGTGGCGAGAGGAGTTTCTTTTCTGGTCTAATCTGTTTGGTGTTCTGTAAGCCTCTTGGATTTTTATTGGCATCTCTTTTTTCAGGTTTGGGAAGTTTTCCTCTATGATTTTGTTGAAGATATTTCCTGGACCTTGGAGTCAGGAGTCCTCTCTTTCCTCTATACCTATAATTCTTAGGTTCCGTCTTTTCATTGAGTCCTTGATTTCTTGGATGTTGTGGGTGAGAGATTTTTTAGACTTCTCATTTTCTTTGGATGTTGTACTGATTTCTTCCACTAAATCTTCCATGCCTGAGATCCTGTCTTCCATCTCTTGCATCCTATTGTTGATACTCACATCCGTAGTTCCTGTTCTCTTCCCTTGGTTCTCCACTTCCTCTTTTAACTCTGACTGTGTTTTCTTTATTGTTTCTATTTCTATTTTCATGTCTTGTATGCTTTTGTTCGTTTTGTACATTTCCTTCTCCAGCTTGCTTGTTTTTGTATGAAAATCTTTCATTGCTTTTTCCTTTTCCTGTTCAAGCTCTGTCATCTTGGCTTGGAGCTCTTTAATGGTGATATTCCTTGTTTTGACTTGTAAAATTGTGGCTTCTTTGAATTCCTTCATAAATTTAAGTTCTTCTTGCAGGGACTCTATCACTTTCCATAATGCAGAATTGTCAACGTTTTCATGTGTTTCTGTTGGTGTGTGGTCATCCGAATTGGATGAGCTAGGATAATTCTGCCTTGTTGGAGTCATATTTCCTTGATTTCTATTTTTTTTTTTTGACCTTTGGCCATTGGATGCCTTTAGCTGTCTGTTCTTGTCGTTTTCTGTGCTTGGATCCACAGTGGATGATTTGGTGCAGGGGACGAGTTACTTGGCTATCTGTCGTTGTTTACAGGGGGATTTCAGTGTCACTGTGGTTTTAATCGCCTGAGGCACTGTGAGCTGGTGCAGCCTATTCCCAGGTTGTGAGTAATGGACCGGGATTGTTTCACTGCTCCCAATTCAGACTTCTCTATGTTGCACTCTGAGTTATCAGCCTGTAATGATTCTGATGGCATGGACCTGTTTGCCCAGGCACAGATTCTGTGGGCTTTGTTTGTCGTCACGGAGGCTGACAGGGTCTGGCTCCACACCTAATATGTCAGGATTTTCCAGAATACAACTATGGTCCCGATTTCTGGTTTCTCACTAGGCTTCTCACCACAGGCCTGGCCTCTGTGCCTGATTCCCTCCCTGACTGCGCAGCTGCGGGTCTCCCTCCCTGGCTGCTCGGCCGTGGGAGCACCGAGCCCCCGATCCTCTGGCCACCTGAGTGGACCTCTCGCTCCAGCAGCTCAGCTGTGGGTGCGCGGATCCCTGGCCCCGCCCATGCCTGGCTCTCTCCCCAGTTGTCCTGCTGTGGGTTCACGGGGATTTGGCCCTGCCAGCCGTGCTCCCTCCCCAGCTGCGGTACCGTAAGTGTGCGGGATTCGGCCCCTCCCGCCCGCCTTTGTGTTCCCGGTTTCCCGCGCTTTCTCGGAACCTCCCGCCCTCCGCTTCACAAGCGGCTGCAGACCACCCGCTGAGCCTCCTGTTTGTTCCTTGCTAAGACTTCCACTATCTCGCAAAGTTTTTTAAGTGGGTATAAGTTCTACCTGAGGTGTGGGAATCCAATAGGCTAGTGAACTATCGCCAAGTGGCCTCTGATTCTGCCTGCTGTAAGTTGGGGACGATCTTACCAGGCGCCTCTCCAAATGGGAGTTCCCGAATCCCGGGTTTAGTGGCTTCCGTGTCTGCGAGAGATGGGGAGAGAGCCTTACCCTGGGACTTTTAACAGTCCCTTGGGAGCTGTGAGTGTTCCCGGGGGGGGGGGGGGGGGAGGTCTAGCCCCTCCGGTTTTTTCACAGTGCCCAATAACTCACAGGCTCTTTTTTCCCCTGCGTTCAAAATGCGTCAGTGTAGGTCGCTGCCATCTTCTTCCCCCCAGTATTCTTAATTTTTGAATCATCTTCCCGCCCCAATTTGATAATTTTAATTTTGGCAAAAAAAATTATTTTAAGCTGGGAATATCTTGGAACTGAACACATGTACTATAAAAATGTTATTAATCTCTATTATGAAAAAACGTTTGTTATGACTTTCCTTTCTTATCCTCTCATCTTTAAGCATAATTTTCTAATTATTCAATTTTTATTTAGGTATTAAATTTTACTGACTGGGTAGGATGCTAAGATTTCTCATTGTCTTCCCTTCTTTTTTCCTAAGCTATTTAAATAGTGGTCTTGTAAAATGTCTATTTTGATTATTAAAAAAGCACACAAGTAGAACATGATGTAGTAGCTCAGGCCTGTAACCCTTGCACTTGGAAGTGGGAAGGAATAAGATAAAGTGTCAAAATCAGGCAAGTTTTTGAATGTTGACTTATCTTTATATCCTAGAGATAGACTGTTTCATCATAAAAATTTCAACTGCAACTTTGGGTTCCTAATGGTGTGATTTATTCATCTAGATCACAGTGAAGTTTGAGAGACAATTTCATTTCTTGTACCATGTCTAATTTTGATATCCTGTGATAAGCAGTTACTATCTTTTGTCTATTCATTTGAATGAATTTTACCAGGCAGGGGGAAAAAAGTTTCAAAATCAGGACTGATGAGACGGCTCAGTGGGTTTAAGGAACTTGCCAATAAGCCTGACAACCTGAGTTCAATTCCTGAGACCCAAAAACTGGGAGAGAAGAACTAACTACCACAAGTGGTTCTCTGACCTCCACACACTTGCCATGGCACAGGTGCACATGCACAAATAGATAGATAAAAAGATGATGATGATGATGATGATGATGATGATGATGATGTGTAGATGATAGATACATAAATGATGGATGGATGGATAGATGATAGATAGATGATAGATAGATAGATAGATAGATAGATAGATAGATAGATAGATAGATATAGCTGGATCATAGATAGATGATGGATAAATGATAGATGATTGATAGAGCATAGATAGGTAAATAGATGATAGATAGATAGATAGAGATAGATCATAGATGATGGATAAATGATAGGTAGGTAAGTAGGTAGATAGATAGAAAGAGAGAGATAGACAGATATAGATAGATCATAGATAGATGATGGATAAATGATAGATGGTTGATAGATAGATCATAGATAGATAGATAGATAGATAGATAGATAGATAGATAGATAGAAGATAATAGAGACAGATCATAGATGACGAATAGATGATGGATAAATGATAGATAGGTAGGTAGATAGATAGATAGATAGATAGATAGATAGATAGACAGATAGATATAGATGGATCATAGATAAATGATGGATAAATGATAGATGATTGATAGATAGATCATAGATAGATAGTAAATAGATGATAGATAGATGATAGAAATGGATCATAGATGATGGATAAATGATAGATAGATAATAGATAGATCATTGATAGATGATAGATAGATAGATAGATAAATAGATAGATAGATCATAGATAGACAGAAAGAAATTTAAGGATTAAACAAAGAGTTCAAGATCATCCTCAGCATAGAGTGAATATGAAGCTAGGTTAGATTATATAAGACCATGTTAAAATTTTAAATAAAAAATACACAAAAATGTTTGTTTTCTTTTAAAGATTTTTTTGGGGGGTTGGTTTGGTTTGGTTTTTTGTTTTGGTTTTTTTGTGTGTTTGTTTGTTTTGGTTTTTTTTTTTTTTGGTTTTTCGAGACAGGGTTTCTCTGTGTATCCCTGGCTGTCCTGCACTCATCACTTTATAGAACAAGCTAGCGTTGAATTCACAGAGGTCGGCCTGCCTCTGCCTCCTGAGTGTTGCGATTAAAGGCATGCGCCACCATGCCTGGCTTTTTTAAAGTTTTGAGTCTTCAACATTTTGTACTAGAACCTTGAAAGTTACAGTAAAAAAATTTGTTTTTGTTTTTTATTTTTTATAACGGGCTTCCTTGACTCTACTGTTAATTTACAGAGTGACGTTGTAATACAACAAGTCCAGACCACATTTAGAATCAACACTGATAGTTCTGTGGAGAACAGAAATGTCACCTATCAAGAAGGTTGAGGAGGCCGGCGGTGGTGGCGCACGCCTTTAATCCCAGCACTTGGGAGGCAGAGGCAGGCGGATCTCTGTGAGTTCGAGGCCAGCCTGGTCTACAAAGTGAGTCCAGGACAGCCAGAGGTATTATGCAAAGAAACCCTGTCTCGAAAAACCAAAAAAAAAAAGAAAAAAAAAGAAGGTTGAGGAGTGGGGACAGTCAGCAGTTCATAATAGTTACTGGTCAACCTTTGAAAGGCCTTCTTTCAATGCCTAACATACAATATTTTACCTTCTCCAGAAAAATGTACAAGTCCAGTACACTGAAAGTGACTGAGAAAGCAGCACAACCCAGGACTCAAGAAAAAGTGAAACAGAGTCCTCAGTGGACAGCTTACTTGGTACTAGGAGTTGGCATGGGCCTGGGACACTGCCACAGTAAACTTCATGACAACTTTGTATGGGCAAGCATTACTAGTGCCATCTACAGGATGCAGGAAATGAGGCTCTCTCACACACAGAAAAACTGAATACACTAGCCTTTTCTTCTTACAATACTACCTTTTCCCTTTACATTATTACAGCACTACAGAGGAAAACAAATGTGGACATAACAAAGTGTTCCTGTCTGGGTGAAATTACCTGTGAATGGCCTGAGGTTTTGCTTTGTGTCCCCCCCCCCCCACCCCATATTCTACTCAAGGACAGCTTCAAAGAAGCTGCCTGTTTTGCGCTTGTCTCCAAGGTAACTGTGCAGAAACAACCGGGGTAGCTGCTGTACTTTCCTGCCTCTTCTGGGTGGTGCTGCCCGAGGTCCTGCACTGACCTCCCTCTGAGACATTGTTTTCACTGTCTGGAAGCTCTGGGGTGATGAGTCAAGTTCAGAGTCTTTCATTCTGTGATTCATGATAGAATGGTAGTTTTGATATTGACCTTAGTGGCTGGCTGTATGAAGGATGTTTACAGCCCATAAGAGGTTTCATTTTATTGGAAGATGTCTCATTTACTCGAAGGTTGTTGAGGGGTTTAAGCTTCTCATAAATGGAGTTGTTTTCACCCAGTATTTAGGGAAAATTAATGCTTATGTTTACATCAGTGTGTTATATTAACCTACAGTTACCATTTATCAATATATTATATAGAATACCTTACATGTAATATATCTTTACATTTATTCATTATATTCCAACAAGATATGTCAAGGGTGAGGTGTTTCAATTTTTCATGCTTTATGTTAGGACACTGCCTCTCCTGTCACAGGAAGCATGTCAGTAAGAATCTCATATGCTTTAAGAAATAGTATGAAGGTTCTCTCAGTTAGGGTTCCTATTACTGTGAAACAACACCACGACTAAAAGCATCTTGAGGAGGAAAGGGTTTATTTCTGCTTACACTTGCACATCATAGTCCATCATTAATGGAAGTTAGAGTGGGAACTCAAGGCAGGAACTGAAGCAGAAAGTATGGAGGAGCACTGCTTACTGGCTTGTTCCCCATAACTTGTTCAGCCTGCTTTCTTACATCTTCCAGAGCAACCTCCCCAGGATGGCACTGCATCCAATGACCTGGGACCATCTACATTAATCATTAATCTAGAAGATGCACCACAACTTGCCTATGGACAAATCTCTCTTTTTTTCTTTTTTTAACTGAAAATGTATACAATGTATTCTGGTCACAATTTCCCATTCCTCATTTTCTTCTAGATTCTCCCCACCCACCTATCCCTCTACTTCAGCACCTTCTTTTTCTGTCTGTTCAAAAACAGACTGGACAAATAAAAAAAACTTTTTAAAAAATGAAAAGCATAAGAAACTCACACATACATAAAACAAGTCAAAACATAAAACATAAGATCAGAAACCAGAACATAGACACAAAAGACCAGTACAATTTTTTTTTAAAGGTCAAACAAAGCAATATGAGACAAAAAAAAAAAAAAAACCTACAAAAACCCCATTGAGTTCATTTTGTGTTAGCCATTTTCTGCTGGGCATGTGCCCTACCCTTATATACCCAGTGAGGTTCCATTGGAGAAAATGAATTTGTCCTTTACAAATGGTTGTCAGTTGGAAATAGCTTCTTGGGTAGGGACTAAAATGATGTCCACTTCCCCTTAGCAGCACTGTAACCTGTCTGGCTTGAACCTGTGCTGGCCCTACGCATACTTCCCTCAGTGTAAGTTCATATGTGCATCAGTCCTTCTGTGTCTGGAAGACACTGTTTCCTTGCTGTCTATCATCACCTTTGGCTCTTACAATCTGTTCCCCTCCTCTCCCTCACAGTTCCCTGAGCCCTGGGCTTATTTTATTTTATGTTTTATGTTTTATGTTTTTTATGTTTTTCGAGACAGAGTTGTGCACTGGCTGTCTTTGAACTCACAGAAATCCACCTACCTCTGCCTCCTGAGTGCCAGGATTAAAGACATGAGCCACCACGCCCATTGGGGAGGGGTTTTATAAAGGCATCCCATTTAGGATTGAGCATTCATAAATCTCTCACTCTCTGCACATTATCTGGTTGTGGGTCTCTGTATTAGTTTCCACCTACTGAAAGAGAAACCTTCTCTGATGATGGCAGTGCATGGCACTGATCTATGGGTATAGCAAAATGTCATTGGGAGTCATTTTATTGTTGTGTTCCTTTAGCAGAACAATAGTATATTGTTTTACCCTAGTCACATGACCTATCTAGTCTCAAGTTCTTGGTCACTCAAGCAACATTAAGCATGTGTTGTTCCATGGGACTTAAGTCCAATCAGAGAGTGGTTACTCTCATAATGTTTATGCCTTTATTGTATCAGAATATCTCACAGTCAAATCACCATTGTAGATTGCAGGGTTTATAACTGGGCTGCTGTTTACCTTTTTCTTCTTCTAGTGCAGAATACCTTCTAGTACCTTCAACACTAGTCAGTAGGAGTAAAGTCTCTAGTTAGGCACCATCTCAACTTCTCCATGTTCAATGAGATATGTAAGTGTTGTCTTCAGCAATGGGGCCTTACCATCAGTTTTTGGATAGCTACCAAGAGCCTTGGCCTGAGTTGTTAGGGAGTATTCATGGGGCCCCTTTGGTCAACAACTCAATTAGATCTAATACATTCTTGTCACTTGAAGTTTCACTTGGTGGCAAACGATGCCTAGTTGGGGCATTGTTCTTCCCTGTTACTTGGTGACTGCATTTAGATTTATTTTATGTGTGTATATAGTTTAAGAAACTTGTACATTAGTATGTTTCCATATAACTCATCAAATGGCCCTTAGTATTGTCCCTTTCCAAATCACTCCCTTACTCCCTCTTCTCTCCTCCTCATTTATCCTCCTGTTCCATTTTCCCCCTATCTTTCCATAACTATATATTCTATTTCCTCTTCCTTGAGAAATCCTCCCCTGCCCTCAAGCCCTTACTAGTCACCTAACCTCTGTGATTACATGGAGTGTAGTTTACCTACTGAAGGCTTAACATCCATTTATAAAAGTGTATGTAATATCTAGGCCATTTCCAATTTCTGGCTACTATGACTAGAGCACATGGATAAGCAAGTGTCTCTGTAGTAGGATGTAGAGTCCTTTGGGTATGTACCCAAGATTGGCAGAGATGGATATTGAGGTAGCTTCTTGAAGAATTGTGGCTGTGCAACTTTGCATTCCCTTTGCAATAGATAAGTGTCCCCCTTTCCCTTAAGCCTCACCAACATGAGCTGTCTTATGGAGGCATTTTCTCAGCTGAGAGTTTCTCCTTCCAAATGACTCTACCCTGCATCAAGTTGACATAAAACTAAACAGGACAATTGATCCCAGACAACTTCATAAATAAACACTTCACTGTTAAACCATAGCTTTCCCTTTCTTGCTCATCCCCATTATCTCATTATTCACATTACAATATAAAACTTTAAAAATCTCACTCTTAAAAAAATTCAAACACTTTAAATGTAACTCTCTTTAAAATATCCAAAGTCTCCCTAAAATTCCAAAGACTCTTAATGGTGGGCTCCTATAAAATCAAAAATAAGTTTAATACTTTCTTACTCCAAGAGGGATAAATCAGGAGACAGTCAAGTCAGATCAAAGCAAAGCCAAAATATAACAGTGTAAATAAAGCTCAATGCCAGACTTCTGAGACTCACAGTTCTCTAAGCTCTAAAGGACTCGCCACAGCACAGTTTCTTGTAGGCTCTGGCTGATTTCACTACACAGCTCCCGATATCCTTGGTCATCATCTCATAGTATTAGTATCTCCAAAATGTTAGGGTCTCTACTTAAACTGGGCTGCACCTTTGCCAACAGTCTCTTCTGGGCGCTCTTTAAAGACTCTGCTCCTGCCATATTGTACCAATCCCCAATTTCTCTCCATGACCCCTTCAATCCTAAGGCTTCTATTTTAAGTGAAGCTTCACCTTCACTAATGAATTCTCCTGTCTCTCTTCAGGGGATTCTGGCCCAGCCACACAATGACAAGCCTCAGATGCTCACCAAGACCCCTTCATGCCTTCAAAACCAGTACCACCTAGGTGACTCTTACATATTACCAAGTTTGACTGCCAGCATGAGATGTAGCCTTGGACCCTCTGAGCCACAGCTTCTATGCACTGACACTGAAGAAATACTCCCAGAAGATTTCACCTAAATGATGTTGGCCTCTTCTCAATCACAGCTGATTCTTCACTCCTAGTGAACAGAAACAATTATCCCAACAAAGCAAAGGTTTCACTTTAATGGTTTGGTTTTTTTGTTTGTTTGTTTGTTTTTGATTTTTTTTTTTTTTGGTTTTTCAAGACAGGGTTTCTCTATGTATTGTTGACTGTCCTGGACTCACTCTGTAGCCCAGGCTAGCCTTGAACTCACAAAGATCTGCCTGCATTTGCCTCCCAAGTGCTGGGATTACAGGCATGCGCCACCTCGCCTGGCACTTTAATGGTTCTTAATTCAAAATATTCAAACAACACCAGTAGAGGCATTGCTTCCCTTTGGAACTTCACAAGCTAGTTCTTCACCTTCTGCTCTGCTCTCAGGTTTATCTTCTTAGTTCTCACAACACTTCACGAAGCTCCAGATAGTCAACAGCTTTTTCAGCCCAAAATTCCAAAGCCCTTTCACAATCCTCCCCAAAACAACATGGTCAGAACAACACCCTACTTCTGTTACCAATTTCTAAGTTGGTATTTCTATTGCTATGATAAAAAAAAAACCACCATAACTAAAAGCAATTTGGGGAGAAATGGGCTTATTTCTTCTTACACTTGCCCATCACAGTCATCATTGAAAGAAGTTATGGCAAGAACCTGGAGGCAGAAACTGAAGCAGAAGCCATGAAAGAATATCATTTACGGGCTTGCTCACCATGGCTTGCTCAGCTTGCTCTCTTATAGCACTCAGGACCACCTTCCCAGAGGTGGCCCTGCTCCCAGTTAGTTGCAACCACCTGCACCAATCATTAGTCCAAAAAAATGCCCTATAAAATTATCTACAAACAGGTCTTATAGGGAGCATTTTCTCAGTTGAGAATTTCTCTTCTCAAATGACTCTAGCTTATGCCAAGTTGACATAAAACTAACCAAGACAGAAATCAAAATGATATTCTCTTGTTCCTGTTATTTTGAGACAGGAGTTTGCCCAGTCTGACTTCAAAACTGTGACACTCCTGCCTCAGTCTCCAGAGTGCCCAGGTTGCATACTTGTGCCACCATATTTCGTATAAAAATGACCTTCTTGTGGTTGATGTCTTTCCAGTGTTTTTAGTACCATTGGATAATGTTCTATGATATTGTATTTGAACCTCTTCACTACAGTAAGAAAACCCATTAAAGATGCCAATCATGGTATAGCAAAAATAAGCAGGATAAGATATAAAGCAGTGTTCATGCTACTACATCAGCGGAATCCATTTTTTAATCTACTGTTTTCAGATTAGAAATTTTCCTCCAATGAAAAACTTTGATGGTCAGCCTGATCTACAAAGTGAGTCCAGAACAGCCAGGGCTCTATTACACAGAGAAACCCTGTCTCAAAAACAAAACAAAAAACAATCCTCTGATTGTGATGATACAGTCACTGTTAAGAGGAAAAACAAATTTTATGTGGGATAGAGTATAGGCAGATTAAATAATTTCCATGTGGTCACAAAGTATTTTTTATACCCTGTTTCAAATAACTTCAGAGTTTTCTCTGTTCATGTCCCCTCAAACTTCACATGTTGAAATGGTAATCCCAATGGTTTAGGGAGATAGAACCTTTGAGAGGTGATCATACCCTAGAGCTCCATGCATGTGGGTGGGATTAGTGCCCTAGCTGCCTTACTCCATGTGAAAACAAGCTCAGAAGTGTTGGGGCTAATAACATTGCCTCTGATAGGCTGATTTCAAGGCTGAGATCTGGTTACCACCCCTTATGAGGCATTCTCTTGATTGGTTAATAAAAGTCACTGATGGCCAATTAGCTGGGCAGAAAGTGTATAGGAAGGTGGGATTTCCTGAGATTAGAACAGAAATCCTGCATTTTACACAGAGGATTAATTCATTCCACCAGGAGACATGGAACCAGATATATGTGTTTGAGAATGCTGGAAGGTAATCACAGGCACATGGTGGTTTGAGATTAGGTAATCTGGGTTAATTTAGAGTAGCTAATTGAGAATTTGCCCAGCTAAGGGTTAAGTGTTGAAACAGTAAAAGGTCTTGGTGTATTTAATTATTGGGGAAAGGACTGCAGCAGCTTATAGGCCATCAGTCCAAGCAATCCAGGGCAGTCGGACTCCTGGACTCCAGTCAAACTCCGGCAAATCTCCCACCAACCCACCTAATATAACAACTACCAGCCTAATATAACAACTTATATTACTTAACAGAGTTTAGATTACAGGTGGTGTAGGCCACCCTTGGTCTAGGGCTCTTTCCGCTGGATAAATCAGGCAGCCGATTAAGGCTAGCCAGGCCCTTTGGCTGATATCCTGCCAGGCCGCCTGTTGCTCTGCCAAGCTATTGGCTGCTTCGCTGGCCTAATCTTACAGTTTATACTTATTAACAAATACAATTGATAATTAAATTGCAGTTTCACAGAAGTGCTGTCTATGAACTGAGAAACAGGTCCTCATTAGAGACTGAAGCTTCTGTCTTCTTGATCCTAGGTTTGCTGTGCTCCCCAACACCACCCTGGAGCTGTTGCAGCAGCCTGAACACAATGAGACAGTCAGCCCCTTCTCAGTGTCTGCTCATCCCAAGGCAGTTCTCTGAGATGGCTGTTTCCTCAGTTTCCTAGTTTTACAGTCTTAAGAATATGAGGAAATACTGCTTGACTTGTTCTGGAAGACTGTGGTTCTGATATTTTCAGAATGTACTTAACATAAATGAATTTGTCTTCTTTTACAAGGAGAATTCAAGTTGCATTCTGGAGTTGACTACTCATGGCACACACTGTTGGAGAATGCTTGTTGGCATTTATTTTTTTATTCATGTGGCTGTTGATTAAAGCAAATATAGGTAAGATATTTCTGTAAACCAGTCTGTGAAAGGAACTACAGTTTAAATTCTCAGGTACAAATGAATCACGCATTGTGGTAGGTGTTCTAAATGGATTTTGTAGTCAGTCTTTTACCATTTAATGGATAAGTCTGGCTCTATAGTATTACCTTATCTTTTTTAATAATTAATATAAGGATATAATCATGCACTTACTCTTTTAAAAACTGGCTAAGAAACATGAAGTGTAATGGATGCATATTTTACATTAAAATGCATTTTAGGACCAGAAAGATGGCACAGCAGGTAAAGGAACCTGCCATACAAACCACTTGAGTTTGATCCTGTGAATCCACACTCTACCCTCCATACATGTTCTATGGCTTATATGCACACACATAAATTATAAATAAAATAAAAAATTAAAGTATGTTTTAACAGGGGTATTCATGGGTGAATTCAGATATATATATGAGGCTACATTTTCCTGACTTTATGAATAAGAGTTTGATTTTGGCTTTCTGGCCCATTATAATGAAGAATCAAAGAAATAAAGATGAAATGTAAAAGAAAAATAAGAGAGGGAGAGATACTTCATTTTAGCTTTGAAAATAAAAATGAGTGTTTTATTTTTAAAAATTGTTCAGTATTTTTTTGCTTCATGTAAGAAAGAAACAACTTCTTTACCAATTCCTGCTGATCCACATTGATCCCATCGTAGAATTATCCCCAATGGAGACTTCCAGTGGAGACTTTATATCACATCTGATATTGAGAATAAATGTGTATTTTGTAGATCCTTTTACTGAAATGTGTCAGTGGAAGGCTTTTGGGAGTAAGTTAAATGGGAGTTCAAGATTGGCTATAGTAACTAATCCATGAGAATCATCCAAAAAGAGGAACATATATATGTCATTTACTTCAACCATACTACCTAGGTCCCTACTTCTTGAAGAAATATCAAAATACAAATTATTATACTGTACCCATTTTCCTTTGATTTTGTTTGTTTCTTTGGTACATGCCCTGATTATGTAGTCTAATCTGGCCTCTACTTCATAATACCATCTCAGCATCCAAGTGCTGGAATTATAGAACCACACCTGGCTTCTGATTTTCATCCATGATGCCAACCCAAAACACACCTGAACCTTTGAACATTCTATCTTGGTTACAAAATGATGTTACAAGTTATGCATATTTAATACAACTGATGTATTAAGAAAAGAAATTATTTATAGTTATGCCCCTAAAGTCTTTTAAAATTGTGTCTTTTTTTCTTTAATAAAATACTTATTAAAATAAGTATTTTAAATCACAAATGTGATGGTAAACATGATTTATCCATTTTAAGATGGGGAGTTTATTCAATCCTCACATCAGGGTAAAATTAAAACTCATCAGATTGTAGAACTACTAATGACAGACATTGCTCCGGCAGCATTGGTGATACTGCAGAACAGCAGACAGCCATACTAAAATGTATTTGAATTAAAAATATGTTCTTCTCACCGGGCGGTGGTGGCGCACGCCTTTAATCCCAGCACTTGGGAGGCAGAGGCAGGCGGATCTTTGTGAGTGCGAGGCCAGCCTGGTCTACAAAGCGAGTCCAGGACAGCCAGAGATATTCAGAGAAACCCTGTCTCAAAAAACCAAAAAAAAAAAAAAAAAAAATGTTCTTCTCAAAAGAAAAGGATCCAAGCCGGGCGGTGGTGGTGCACGCCTTTAATCCCAGCACTTGGGAGGCAGAGGCAGGCGGATCTTTGTGAGTTCGAGGCCATCCTGGTCTACAAAGTGAGTCCAGGACAGCCAGGGCTACACAGAGAAA
>CAJQZJ010012579.1:9997681-10018701 GCA_907164525.1 Lophiomys imhausi
GTGTGTGTGTGTGTGTGTGTGTGTGTGTGTGTGTGTGTGTGTGTGTGATGAAGTAAATAGAAACCCAAACACCAGACAGATTTCTTCATTCTCCCATGACATTAAGTATTCTATTCTGAGAGCAGCATGAGAATCTGAGTGTGAAAAGTCCAGAAATCAACAGAATTAGGATTTTTTTAACATTTATTTATTACTTCCTTACATCTCCATTGCCACCCCCTCCCTCCCACCCTCTACCCCCTCTCTCACCCCTCCCATGCCTCCTGTGTTGGGTGTCTCCATGTATCAGACCCCCTCAGTTCATTAGTCACATGAGGTCTAAGAGCTTCCTCTTGCACAGGAGGCAAACATGGCAGTTCCACTAGGGTGGGGTGTCCCACTGACAGGTAACCAAGTTTATATTCCTGTTCTTTTGGGTCTATTGATTGTAGGATGGTTATCCTGTACTATAATGGCTAAAATCCAGTTATAAGTGAATATATGTCATGTGTATCTTTCTGAGTCTGAGTTAGCTCACTCACGATGAGCTTTTCTAGTTCTATCCATTTGGCTGCAAATTGCATGATTTCCTTATTTCTGATAGCTGAGTAGTATTCCATTGTGTAAATGTACCACAGTTTTTTTTATCCATTCTTCAGTTGAAGGACATCTAGGTTGTTTCCAGTTTCTAGCTATTACAAATAAAGCTGCTATGAACTTAGTTGAGGAGATGTCCTTGTGGATTGGTGAGGAATCTTTTGGATATTCCCAGGAGTGGTATGGCTGGGTCTTGAGGTGGAGCTATTCCAAGTTTTCTAAGATATCACCAGACTTATTTCCATAGTGGTTGTACAAGCTTGCACTCCCACCAGCATAGTGGGAGTGTTCCCCTTTCTCCACAGCCTCACCAGCATATGCTGTCTTTTGAGTTTTTTATCTTAGTCACAGAATTAGGATCTTATTCATCAACTGACAGTCTCTCCCCACCTCTTGCCCTTCACTCTCTCACTTCCCCTTCTTCCTTTCCTCTTTCTCTGACCATTGGGAACATTTGCTTACTTGCTGTCCTTGGCTCTCTGCAGCTAGATTGCCATACCCTCTTGGTTTGGAAAAATTGGCTAAAAGCTACAAGCTCCTAAAAAGATGGAAGAGTGTCTCTTCCAACTCTTGCAACCCAGGCTGGTAGCATGCGCTGAGTGCCTCCTCTTTCCTCATTTACTGAGCATCAAGGAGTTCTTCCATCCCAACTCACTCCTGAGGAGTGGCTGTCAGGAAACTGCCACCATAATTAGGGTCCTTTCCTGGAAATTTTCCCATTGTAAAGCTGATAGGCTAATACTTTAAGGAGAAAGCTGAGAGAAAAAGGGGTTAGAAAATATAGTTAATGCATAATTTAGTATTGGGGTGGCTCTAGAAAAGTGACATAATTTCACCATTGTGCAAAAACAAAAAGTATACTTAAAATAAACTAAAATGGCATCACCATGTGACAACATCGCACAGGATCACTGTCATAATGTGGTTTATAGACTGAAACACCACTGTGTGTACATGATGGTGCAGGATAGTGATGTTACTAAGCTGGTAATAGCACTGGCAGAAAATACTTCTAATTTTTGGACACTAAGGACATTCCCAGGAAAAATATATGGGAATACAATAGGGAGAAAAGGGGAAAAATGTTTACCTAGCTCCTCTTTATTTTAAATTTATTACATAGAAATTCTTTTTTTTTTTTTTTTTGGTTTTTTCGAGACAGGGTTTCTCTGAATATCTCTGGCTGTCCTGGACTCGCTTTGTAGACCAGGCTGTCCTCGAACTCACAAAGATCCGCCTGCCTCTGCCTCCCAAGTGCTGGGATTAAAGGCGTGCGCCACCACCGCCCGGCTTACATAGAAATTCTTTTATGCTACTGTCTTGCATGATTGGTCCCTCCAGGAAGCTACTAAGAGATTCTGTAGATATATATGCCTAAATAAATAATGTATATAAGGAAATGCTTACTATTTTAGCAAAAGGAATAATTTATTTTTTAATGAAATGGAACCACTAGAGCTATATATTGTTATACCCAGTCAATAAATGAAACTAAATGTTGAGATGTTAATTTGTCCAAGGTCACACAATGAACACTAATGTGCATATATCTGTGGTCGATGCTAGCAACAACAACAACAAAAAAAAGAGAGATGGTTTTCCCATCAGTTAGAGCTTTGGAAGAAATGGGGAGGATTTTTCAGTGTACACTTTTTATCTTGCCAGAGGCAAATTTGTCTGCATGGAAGTCTTTTTTTTTCAGTTTTTTTTTTTTAATACTTTATTTTTTTATTTTTTCAAGTTACATCTCAGTCACAATCCCTTCCCTATTCCCCCTTCCTGTTCCACCCTTCCACCCTCTTCCCCCCAACAGCTTCCCCTTTCAGTCCAACAAATGGTTCCTTCTCTTATAACAGTAAATACTATACAAAACAACAGAAATAAATATGCCACATTTATGAGAGTTAAATGGCCCAGTATACATTCCCAGTGTCCAGTTCATACATATTTGGCCCCTGACTTTAACATTCTACCATCTAACCATCTCCATGAGTTTAAAGTTCTATATCTGACTCAGCTTTCATACTAACTTGCATCACTATTAAAAACATCATCTTAGATCCAGAACGCCCTCTTGATTCCTAAACAACTCAAAATTTAACTATGAGACTCTAGCTGTCTATTCTTCAACCTCCTCAGAGACCTGAGAGGGATAAATATATCTGATTACATAGGAAGTGCAGGGCCTGCAGCTTCCAAAACTAAGAAATGACATACCAGTGGCTGCCTGGACAGTTCCCATTTTCTCTCCATACACTACAGCATCAATCTCCAGCCTTTTGGTCCTGTTTCTCTGACAGACATTTATTGTAGAGCAGGGATTATGAAGGACTTACCTACCCTGTCTTGGCAGAGCTAGGCTGTCGACTTATCTGCTTCCAAGTTTTGTCCTTTTTGGACAGCAGTCTGTCTGCAGTTGAAGCAAGGGGTTTTTTCATGTCAAGAGATAGGCTTGCCACTAATTCAACTATCTCACATTGGAGATTCTTCGATGCTTATCTTCTACTTGGAGTAGAATAGGGGGTGCTAGCCGGGCGGTAGTGGCGCACGCCTTTAATCCCAGCACTTGGGAGGCAGAGGCAGGCGGATCTTTGTGAGTTCGAGGCCAGCCTGGTCTACAAAGCGAGTCCAGGACAGCCAGAGATATTCAGAGAAACCCTGTCTCGAAAAACCAAAAAAAAAAAAAAAAAAAGAATAGGGGGTGTTGTCAGGAGCTGATATGTCTCGATATCAAAAAAATATCTTAATTTAAGACAACATCTTTGGATGCCATATTCTGCAGATCTCTTGGGGTTTTTGAAGATGCCCTATCTATCTCTTGTATTTAGATAAACAAATGTTGCTTGTCTCTTAACAACTTGATTTCTGAGTAGCTTAGAGAATATCTGTGATAGACTGTCATAGTAACTAACAAAGTGACATGCTTGCATGACTAGGAGTTTGTATTTCTTTTTTTTTTTTTTTTTTTTTTTTGGTTTTTCGAGACAGGGTTTCTCTGAATATCTCTGGCTGTCCTGGACTCGCTTTGTAGACCAGGCTGGCCTCGAACTCACAAAGATCCGCCTGCCTCTGCCTCCCAAGTGCTGGGATTAAAGGCGTGCGCCACCACCGCCCGGCAAGTTTGTATTTCTTAACTATCCTAAACAGTTTAAGATGGTTGGTATCAAGAGGCCAGAGCTTCACATTTCATTGTTAACTATCTCTAGGTACAATACCATTAGGAAGCGTTACCTTTAATTTTGTATCAATATACAAAGATCTATTCCAATGTGGCTAAATATACTCTTAATTTTGTATCAATATACAAAGATCAATGCCTATGTAGCCCAATACAATCTTAATATTACGTCAATATACAAGGGTCAATACCATTGTGGCCAACTATAATCTTAATTTTGTATCAATATACAAAGATCAATACTGATGTAGTCCAATACAATCTTAATTTTGCACAATAAACAATGGTCAATAAGCATGGAAGTCTTAGTACTGTAGTAGAATGGATGGCTGTGTTTTCTCAAAACCCTCCATTAACTCTGTTCTTGCAGAGGACCTGGGTTCAATTTCCAGTACCCACATGGAGATTCACAACCATCTGTAACTTCAGTCTCAAGGGATTTGACACCCTCTTCTGCACTCTGCGGGTACCAGGCACACAAATGGTTCCTAAATGCACACACAGGAAAAACAGCCGTACACACTTTAAAAATATATTGTTTGAAACAGACATCTTGTCTAGCCCATGGAATCTGTAAATATCTGTATCCATAAGAAGTAATCAATACTTGCTCATGTACTCCAAGTGATACAGTGTCTTGGCAGCCCACTTCGTGTTCAGGGACACAAAGACAACCAGTTTTTGTTTTGTGTTTGTTGGGTTTTTTGTCTGTTTGTTTGTTGTTTTTTTGTCATTGGTAGAGATTTGTTTTTGTTTGTTTGGTTGGTTGGTTTGGTTAGTTGAAATGGGATCAAACTACATAGCATAGGATGTCCTTGACCTCACACTCCTCCTACTTTACTGTCCTGAGTGAGGGAATTACAGGTGGATGCCACCATGCCTGGCTTAAAGTTTTCTAATAATGAGTTGCTATTCCTCTGGTATTGTGGGTCTACTTGGGGTAAAAGATGTTTGTCTTTCCAGAAAAAAAAATGGTATAATAAATGCTTGCCAGTCATACCTGGTCTGGAGCTCTGATTCTGCCCCTCATAGTTTTTGTAGTCTGGGCCAGATAGTTTGCCTTAGTCTTGGTTTCTTCTTTGATAATATGGAAAATAATCTTGCATACCTTATGGAGTGCTCTGGCTGAGAAAACACTTGGCACAGGACTTGGGCTATAGGATGTGACCAGTATTCTTCATTATTGCTTCAATTATTAGAGACAATTTATGCCTTGGGAACAAATATGAACATTTTGGAACATGGCTTCATCTGGCTTTGTGGAACATGTAGAAGGTTTCATCAATAAACTGGCAAATAAAAACAATGTCATTTTAGTGTCACCTGCAGAATATTTCAAACACCAAGTCTTCTTCCTTTTTAAAGTTGCTCCAGAGCCACCTCAAAACCTATCATGTGTCCAGAAAGGAGAAAATGGGACTGTGGTGTGCACCTGGGACCCTGGACAAAATACCCATCTGAAAACTAATTACATTTTACGGTGAGTAAGGGACTATGTGACTATTTGGTGTATATTCTCTTACATGGCTTTCAGCAGTATCAAGTACTTTTATTATTTGCTGAGGAGAAGCAGCAATAAATAATTCGCCAAAATTTAAATAATATTCTTACTATCTGTCAGTGAGAGCTGCATCAGTCATTTGAGCTGTGAGGCCTGATACTCTATGTTCTCACTCAAGCTTTTCTTTGGGTCATCCAAGGCCTTGGTTAAGATGGTCTCCCTGCAATCAGGTTAAGCTGGCTGTGGAAAACTCCATCTCTTTTGCAGTCCCACACTCTTGGGCATCGTGATATATAAATGTACTGCTCCTTGAAGGAATTGCTTTTTAAAATACAATTGTTGGTTAATATGAGAGTGCATAAGAAGAGGGGGTATGGGAAGCCTCCCTTCCTGGAAATATCCCATAACTCCATCACAGGTCCAGCATTGCCTAAGTGAGAGGAGTTAGAAAAGGCAGTGTCACCAGCCTTGGAATCTTTCTACCTCCATACTGTGAGCTCACACCATACTTCCATTCAATGGAGGTCAGATGCTCACAGGTCCTTTGGATAAAGGTTAGAACTATGATGAGGACCCAAGATGACATCCAGAGACGAGGGAATTGAACAGTGTAGACAAAATACCCCTCTATATGAACATTCATTTAAAAAGATCTCAGTTGTACCCAAAAAAGGGAGTGAGGAGGAGACATGGTCCTATCCATGAGAAGAGGATTCCAGTATCCCTACAGTATATCCACTGATAATAAAATCAGCCTTAAAATGTCTGTCTGGAATTTTTGATGTTAGAACATTTTGTTCTTTTGTAATGATTGCAGGAGACAGATTTAAGATATATTGTTAAATTCAATTGTGTTTGGGTTACAGGTTAACTGGACCAAACAATGTGACCTGTCAGGACCGACTCAGTTGTCAGAATTGTAATCATTTGGATCTTGGGATCAAGCTAACCTCTGTATTAGCTGAATCCAAGTTCACCAGTCAGGACCAACGCAGTTGTCAGAATTATAATCATCTGGATCTTGGGATCAATTTAACCTCTGAATTAGCTGAATCCAAGTTCACAGTCAGTGTCACTGCCATTAATAGTCTTGGAAACTCTTCCTTCCCATTTACATTCACCTTCTTGGACATCGGTAAGTTTTATTGCAGTTTTTCAGGTCCCATTTACTGGTACATGAAAATTATTTTGTTTTTGTTTTTGTTTTTTTGAGACAGGGTTTCTCTGTATATCTCTGGCTGTCCTGGACTCACTTTGTAGACCAGGCTGGCCTCGAACTCACAGAGATCCGCCTGCCTCTGCCTCCTGAGTGCTGGGATTAAAGGCGTGCGCCACCACCGCCCGGCCATGAAAATTATTTTAAAACTCAGTCAAATCTTCTGTGTGTGGTTGTTTTAAAGAAGACAGGAGCAGGGCTGGAGAGATGGCTCAGTGGTTAAGAGTACTGACTGCTCTTTCAAAAGATCAGGTTCAAATCCCAGCACCCACATGGCAGTTCACAGCTGTCCACGCCTTTAATCCCAGCACTCGGGAGGCAGAGGCAGGTGGATCTCTGTGAGTTCAAGGCCAGCCTGGTCTACAGAGTGAGTCCAGGACAGTTAAGGATATACAGAGAAACCCTGTCTCAAAAAACCTAAAAAAAAAAAAAAAAGACAGGAGCCTATGGAAAGTAACCAACATATAAAGACAAAGTTCAAGTCTATTTTGATGCATGTGAAAGAAGGTCTGGCCTGAGCCCATGTAGAAGTGGCTACAGAATGGGATCTTCAACCTCATTCACTTAGAGAAAAAGAGTTTCTGACTTCTTCCCATGAAAGAAGCAGCTGCCAGTGGCATCATTGACTGTAGAGGGTTTTAGGAAGACATACAGGTGTCCTTTTATCCCACACAATATCCCCACTGTGCTTTCAATGTGCCAAGATACAATTGTGTATCTGACAACACTGGCTTCTACCCCTCCTCCCTGAGAATTGTAATGAGCCAGTTCAAGCAAATATGTGAACAATAGAATTGTCCCAGCTAAATTAGAAACCAATCTCAAGCATCCCAGTTTGCAGCCATCCAGACGGACATGGAATGTTCCAGGGGGGCCTGAGTGTCTATCCTGCCTGCAGTTCCTACTCACACCATGTGTCTCTCCCTTCCTACAGTATCTCTTTGCTATTTGCATACCTATTTGCTATCCACCTTCTGTCTCTTTAAAAACCATTCATGTAGGAACTTGTATTTTGAAAACTACAAAATACTAGTAAGATGAAAAGGTAAATAGAAAAATAGCTTATGCTCATGAACAAGAAGGGTTAAGACGGTGATACTCTCTAAATTATTATTATATTCTCTGCAGAAATGGACAAACTGATCGTAAAATTCATATGAAAATACAAGGGACACAGAATAGCTAGAAGAATAAAATTGAAGGACTCCTACATTCTGATTCGAAACTTAGGACAAATCTGCAGTAATAAATTTCTTTCAGTCACAAAAAAAAATAAAAAATAAAAAATAAAAACCATTCATGCCTACACTACCATCTTTCCCTTTGTTCTTTTTCTGTTTTTCTGGTATTTTTGCTTTGTTTTGAATTTCCCTAACATTTTTTTTTCTCCTGAACATGCCAATGACTGTGAAGACCACCTCTGCCTTCACGGTCATTGGCATGTTGGTTTTCTTTAAGTCTATTAAGTGGAGTCAACATTTGGTAAAGATGAGGTTGGTTTAAGGGTGATTATTTCAATGACTGAGAAGTGAAACCAACATTTAAACAGCTCATGTCAGTACTTAGGCAATCTCTGATCGTAAAATCTAACCTGCACATTTTGATTTGTCTACTAGTAAGGCCTCTTCCTCCGAGGGACATCAAAATCAACTTTCTAAATGCTTCTGGGAGCAGATGCACACTGCAGTGGGAAGATGAGAGTCAAGTGGTGCTTAATCGACTCAGATACCGGCCTCTTAACAGCAGGTCCTGGAATATGGTAATAGTCTTTAGAGGGATGGAGAAAATCAGTACGGGCCTTTGACATTGTTGCACACACTCATCCGGTCATGTCCACAAAAAAGGAGTTTAAGAGCTTTTATCATGCAAACACATAAATGGAAACCTATCAGAAAGTTGTATATATCTCATTCTACTTTTTAAAAAAATTTATATGTACAAATGTTTCCCTGTATGTATGTGTGTGCCTTGTACCCCAAGAGGTCAGAAGAAGGCATCAGATTCCATGGGACTGGAGTTGGAGATTTTTCTGAACCACCATATAGGAGCTGGGAACCAAAACTGGGTCCTCTGCAAAAGCAGCATGTGCCCTTAATCACTGAGCCTTCTCTGTTAATTAAGAAATATTGGCACAGTAGAGATGGGTAAAGTGTTTGCTGAGCACGCATGAGGACATGATGTTGGATCCTCAGTGAGCACCCACTAAAAAGTGGGGCATGGCAGCCTATGCCTGTGATCCCAGCACTGAAGGACAGAGACAGGTGTGCCAGGAGGGCACTGGTCAGCTAGTCCAGAGAATCAGCAAAAGCCAGGGTCAGTGAGAAACTTTTTTTCAAAAAACAAAACCAAACAACGGATAAGCAATTGAGCAAGACACCTAGCATTCACCTCTGGTCTCCACGTGCACATATACAGACGTGTGTGCCCCCATACAAAATATGCACACACATGAACATGTACACACAACATACAAGAAATATCTTGACCCCTGATTCTGAATTTTATTTTAATTTTTTACTTTTGTTTACTCATTCAGTTGTGTGTGTGTGTGTGTGTGTGTGTGTGTGTGTGTATAGGTATATATGTGTGCCACAACATATATGTGGAGGTCAGAGAACAATCTTGAGTTGTTCTCTGTGTCAGTCCTCACATTTCACTTTTACCTTGTTTGAGACAGGCTGTGTTTGCTGTTCACAGACTCATACCCCAGGCTAGTGGCCTTTGAGCCACTAGGAGTATTCTGTCTTCACCACTTGACTCAACTCACCATAGGAGTCTGCCACTACACAAGTTCTGGAGATATGACTCAGGTCCTCACATTTGTTCAGCAAGAGCTTTACCCACTGACCCATTTTCCCAACCTGGCACTACCATTTATATAATTTTTAAAATGTAGGATTATGATTCCTTCATACATTTTTGTAAAGTACAGTGGCTTATGATAATAAGCAAAGAATTGGCTTCACATATACTCAAAAGAATAGAACTAACATTTTTCCCAAAACCAATTTTATGTTGATGTTAAAGCATTCATCATATGATAATTATATATAGTGTAGAATTTCTCCACGTGGCTTTAAAAACTGATAAATTTTTGGACTAGTGTAATAGTACATACCTATAATCCCAGCATTCTGAAGGCTAAGAGAGAGTTCTAGACTAGACTGGTGTGCCATGTGTGCCTGGTGTCCATGGAAGCCAGAAGAAGACAGATCCTCTGGGACTGAAATTACAGACAATTGTGAGCCACCATGTAGGTGCTGGAAATTAAACTCTGGTCAACTAAAAGAGCAGTTAGTGCTCTTAACCACTGAGCCACCTCCACAGCCCCCAAAAGATAGCTTCTTAATCCCTAGTTGGTTGGGGGGGGGGGTTCTTCAAGACAGGGTTTCTCTGTTTAACAAGTCCTGGCTGTCCTGGACTCACTTTGTAGACCAGGCTGCCTCTGCCTCCCCAGTGCATCACCATGCCTGGCTGCAGTTTTTGTTTTTTGTTTTGTTTGTTTTATTTTTTTAATTAGAAACTGTCATATTATATTAGCTTCCCATATTTGGTAACCCCAGCATTATTTATTCTCATTGAATGGTAGATCTGGAGAATCTAAAAGGTCATCTTATCTAGATTGATCTTTCATTTTAAAATTCTCTGTATCAGGCTGGGGAAATGCCTCAGCAGCAGAGGACCTGGCATTGGTTCCCAGCACCCATGCTGGGTGATTTGCAACTGCTTGTAATGCTAGTTCAAAAGGACCCAATGCCTTCTTCTGACTTGCCTCCTTGGAACTCCTACACACACATGGTACACATACAAACACTCAGCACATGCATAAACAAACAAATCCTTTAAAAATTCTTTATATTACCCTTTCTGTAGATGAACTTTTCACATGCTAAGGACACACTGTACCTCCAAGCTACATCCTCTTTATATCCATTTGCTTCTAATTGATACTTTAGAAACCTTATATGTTCTGCTATTTCATTCTGTTCTACAAGATGCCTTAACGAGTAAGAACATGGATTTGTCTCTAGAGCCTGCAGAGGGTAGGGAGGAAGGAAGAGATTAAGTAGAGGAGAAACGTCAGGCTCAGTAATACCTAAACAGTTGAAGAAACTTATGATGCCCTTCAAAGTGGTCAGAAGACTGTGAAATTCCATGAAAATGTTTACTATTTTCAGTTGTGTGTGTGTATTTTTAATGTGTATGGTTGTTTTAATGTGTGTAGCTGATTTATGTCTGTGCATCACATGCATGCTTGGTGCCTACAGAGGCCAGAAAAGGGCATCCAATTGGATCCCCTGGAACTGGAGTTATAGACACTTGTAGCTGCCATGTGAGTCCTGGAAATCAAACCCTGGTCCTCTGTAAGAGTAAACAGAGCTTCTAATTACTGAGACATCTCTCCAGTCTTAATTCTTACTCTTTCATGGGGAGGAGAGCCTTGTTTCCTTGCTTTGGCCATTGCATACTGTCTGTCTGTATTCAACTATCACAATACACAATACATTCTACAAAAATGTAAGTTGTATCTCAGTGAAGCAAATCTCATCTGATTCAAGGTTAATGCTATAAATGTCAAAGGAAGATATGACCTGCAAGATCTGAGACCATTCACAGAATATGAAGTTCAGATTTCCTCTAAGCTACATCTCTCTAAAGGAAGCTGGAGTGATTGGAGTGATTCGCTGAAAACACAAACACCAGAGGAAGGTAGGCATCCAGCAAAAAGAGAGGGGAAAGAATCAGAGAAAGGAGACTGGAAGAGGCCAAGTCTTCCTTAGCGTAGACTCTTTCAGTGCAGATGGTACAGAAACTGCCCAGAAAGGTAGGTTTTATGATGATAGGAAGTTTAACAAGAGGCTGGTCCTGCCCCTGTCTGCCATCTTTCCAACTGTTGCTTTATTACTGGTCGGTTAAGTTTGTTCTTATTTCTCTTACTGTCTCAGTTACTGTTATTCCCCAAAGCTGTAACCAGTAATTAATCTCATTTCTTTGATACCTTGTTTCTCTTTGGTTCTTTGAAAATTATAAACTGGAATTTTGAAACTATAAATCATACTAAAAGCTTGAAAGAATTTCTGGGGCTGGGGAGATGGCTCAGAGGTCTGACTGACTGCTCTTCCAGAGGTCCTGAGTTCAATTCTCAGCAACCACATGGTGGTTGACAACCATCTATAATGAAATTTGGTGCCCTCTTCTGGCCTGCAGGCATACCTGCAGACAGAACACTGTATACATAGTAAAATGGAGATGTTTAGATAGTAGAATGTTAAAGTCAAGTACCAAATACATATGTACTGGTCATTGGGAATGTACGTTAAGCCATATAACCCTCATAACTGTGGCCTAATTACCTCTGTTGTACTGTATTGTATTTGTTATAATAAGAGAAAGAGCCATTTGTTGGACTGAAAGGGGAAATAAGATATACCTTAAACTTAAAAGAAAAAAAAAAGGGAAGAGGATGGGGGGTTGAGGGTGGGAGGGTGGGACTGGAGGGGGAATAGGGAGGGGACTGCGATTGAGATGTAACTTGAAGAAATAAAAAATAAAGGAAAAAAAAGAATATGTATAAAAAAAGAATTTCTGAAGACAGCATCCTAAAATAAAAGTAATGTCTAACAATTCTCTTTCCTCCAAATGTTACATTGCAGTTCTTCAAGCCTTTGATGTTACCCTGTGGTACCAGGGCTAGGAGCAGCATAACAGGTTCAGGTTTAATCTGATGTATGGGCTTTTCCTTTTGATAATTATTGAGAAGTCAATATCATTGAAATATAAACAAACATTTTATTGAAATAGAAATTCTTATATAATCTTTCTGCCATATTAACAATATTTCTCATTTTTATTCTTTAAAGTTCTATAAAGTTATATTTTGGTCATATTCACCCAGTCCCCCAGTTCCTACCAGATTTATAACTAACCCACACAAATTTGTCCTTTTTCTGTTTGTTTGTATGTTTAAAAAAAATCAAGTTCAATTTGTGCTGTCCATATATTCTAGGTTGTATGACCTCCACTGGAGGATGGTCAACCCACCAAGAATAACACATCTTTAAAGAAAACTGACTCTCCCTTTGCAGGCAGTTATCAATTGCTGATAGTTCCTTAGCAGGAGGTGGGACTTTATGCCTACCTCCTCTCTCCATGTTGGAACTTTGGCTTGACATGTCTCAACTGCTGTGAATTCAAATGTGCAACTGCCCTGTATCTAGAAGACACTAAAAAACCTTTGAACTCATAAAAATCCTATTTTGTTGTCGCGTCCCCCCTTGTCCAGCAAGGAATGACGCAACTCATAAAACTCTTCTCCAGCAGTTTATTCAGGTCCCTTGAAAACAGTCTTCTGAATAATGGGGCAGACCCAACCCACAGGCTAAATACTAAATGAACAGCCAGTCAAGTAAAGCCAAGTGGTGCTATCTTAGAGGTCTACGTATGCGGAAGCAAGCCAGATCAGCGGTCTTTGCCAAATATGAACTTATTATCATAAAGAGCACTCACCGTCGGGCTGGTGGAAGGCGGAGACCAGCGCCATCTTTAGGGCGCGGCACTTCGCAGCTCTCTACATTTTGTTTTGTTTTTTTTTTTTTGTAAGCACTCATTAGTGGCATAGTATAGAACTTTTCATACTGTTGTGGGGTGTCCACCAGAGAAGATTGCTCAGACGTGGGGTTAAGCCAATAGAAAGTCTTTATTAACCAGCTGCAGCTACTACACTGGGTATTCTGGATTCTAGTATAGCCCTGAACCTTTCTTAGGGTGAGCTTTTAAGACAAAAAATAAATAAAAAGAAGAAAAACAAGTAGAAAAAAAGCATGTTCTCTGTTGACATACATCAGTTAACAAGAACAGTTAGCCAGAAACGGAACTACAGAAGCTAAAAAGCAAGGTTAGTGCATTTTGAGACTTTCCCAGAGCTATATGGACTTTGATGGATTAGACCTTTGTTTTAGTTTTGGCAGGTGGTGCTAAGTGCTGAATTTCACAGCCTGAACAGTACTTCCATCATGGACTCAGTTGTGCTAAGGTCTGGGGCCCTGTTACAACACTTGGTATAAATTTGAATCAAGTAAAAAATCCTGGCATATAACCAATCACTTATTACTATGTAGAGTTTTGTTTTGTGAGTCAAATTCTTTTTTTTTTGGTTTTTCGAGACAGGGTTTCTCTGTGTAACCCTGGCTGTCTTGGACTCACTTTGTAGACCAGGCTGGCCTCGAACTCACAGAGATCTGCCTGCCTCTGCCTCCCAAGTGCTGGGATTAAAGGCGTGCGCCACCATCACCCGGCTTGTGAGTCAAATTCTTACAATGTAGCCCTGACTGGTTTGGAACTCACTATGTAGACCTGAGTGACCTTGAACTCAAAGAGATCTGCCTGCTTCTGCTTCCTAAGTGCTGGGGTTAAAAATGTCCTCTTCCACGCCCAGTTGGAGTTTCTATAATATTAATGTGAACATCTAAGTGGTTATTTGAGAAGGTGAGGTATGTATAATATGAGAAGCAGCCTTGTGATTGGGCTGTACTATTTGAGCTCCTAATAGGGGTTTGGTTTGGTTTGTTTGTTTTGAGAATAGGGTCTCACTATGTAGTTCTATCTGTCATGGAACTCGATATGTAGACCAGGCTGGCCTTAAACTCAGAGACAACCCCCTAGCCTCTGCCTCCTGACTGCTGGAATTAAAGGCTTGAGATACCACACCCAGCCTTTTAGTAGTCTTTGGTAACTGATGGCACTTAACAGTGATGTGCTGGTGGCATTCAAGGCCTCAGAGAGGCCTGATATCCATATGAGAATATTACACCCTCTATAGAGTTTGAATAATAATCTTCCTATCTTCTGATAATTGTATTTCTTACTGTAAGGAAATATTTTAAATGGATTTATCTAGCAAGTAGTAATTAAATACTTCATTTTCTGACTAAAGGCCACACAGTAGTGACCTGGGTGCCCCCTCTGTGGTCCAGTGATTCTCTTTGTACTCTTTAAATGTAGTTGAAGCAATTTTTGTTGTTTTTTTTTCTTTTCTTTCTTTTTTTTTTTTTTTTTTTTTGGTTTTTCAAGACAGGATTTCTCTGTGTAGTCCTTTCTTAGAACTTGCTCTGTAGACCAGGCTGGCCTTGAACTCAGAGACCTGTCTGACTCTGCTTCCCAAGTACTGGGATTAAAGTCATGCACCATCACACCCAGTGTGAAGTAATATATATATTTTAGGTTTTTCAAGACAGGGTTTCTCTGTGTATCCATGACTGTCCTGGACTCACTTTGTAGACCAGGCTGGCCTTGAACTCACAGAGATCTACCTGCCTCTGCCTCCCGAGTGCTGGGATTAAAGGCGTGCCCCACCACTCCCAGCAAAGTAATATTTTTTAAAAAATAACTCACAGATTAGATTTTGTTTGCAAAATATAGTTTATATATATATATTTTGGGGGGGGGTTCGAGACAGGGTTTCTCTGTATAACAGCTCTGGCTGTCCTAGACTCACTTTGTAGACTAGGCTGGCCTCGAACTCACAGAGATCTGCCTGCCTCTGCCTCCCAAGTGCTGGGATTAAAGGCGTGCGCCACCACCGCCTGGCTTTAGTTTATATTTTTCAATGGACCATATTTGATATTCAAATCCAAGATAGTAAATGAGTCTAGACACCTGTAAACTACATTAGTACATGACATGGGGCAGAGCTACAAACCACAGAAACCCAGGGCTTATAAGTCCTTGTCATTTATACACTGATTAATAACTTACTTAGATGTATTGAAAAGAATTTTCTTATTTATTTGTTTGTTTGTTTTGTTTTGCTTTGCTTTCTGGGACAGGGTTTTTCTATGTATATCTGGCTGTCCTGGACTCACTTTGTAGACCAGGCTAACCTTGAACTCACAGAGATCGGCCTGCCTCTCTGCCTTTCAAGTGCTGGGATTAAAGGCGTATGTTATCACGCCCAGAAATTACAGATAGCTTTGAACTGCCACATGGGTGCTGGGATTTGAACTCGGGTCTTCCAGCCTCTTTTATTTATTTATTTTTTTAGCACTTATCTGATAAATTAAAGCTTCTCCAAGGCAAACTAGTAACTCTAACATGCTGTAAGTAGGCCGCCAGTCACTGTGAGGCAGGAATGTTCAGAGCAGGGTAGGTACGCAGAGAACTAAGATATGGCTTACCTCACCCGGTTAGCTTCCTTTAAATGTCTGCTTCTTGCTTTTCTGTGTTTGATCTTTCTGTGGGTTGTCCTATACTCTCTGCTCTTACTTTAAGCTGTGTGGTTTACAGCCCTTACCACTCTTTTCTGTCATTAGTTTCCGTTTGAAACACCAACTGATGTAAACCTAAACGTGTAAAATTTTTTTAACACTTCTTCCTTTTAACCCTTTTAAGTGTCTAGTCATACATAACTGGCTTTACTCTCTGAAACTATGAATGATTTATGATAGGGCTCTTTTTCTGTAGCCTCAGCTTGTAAGAACTGAGAGGAACATGGTGTCCTCTGGTGGCCCAGGTGTGGCCATTTGTGTCATTCCAGCTGGGTGAAGGCTCCCTTCACTCCACTTGGGCCTCTTCCTTTGGTGTTAAATTCAACTCCGGTCATGGTCCTCCAGAGAAGTGACCACTAAGGAAGGGGAGGGGGAAGGAAACCATGTCACTAAAACTTCATTTGCATTTGTTCCTGAGTTTGTGGAGAGAACATAAGTGTGGAATTTGATTCCTAGTCTGTAATAAATGTGTTAGGTGCTGAATCTTTAACAAGCAATCTAGAGCGCAAGGCCTTTAAGTTTGTTGCCAGTATGTAATTAGCTGAAGGCATTACTGCTGTGAACAAGTCAACTGATTTTGACACTGAACACATCTACTCCTAATGACATGGTCAATGCCTGGACTCTGTAATTTGTGGAATATTCAGATCTTTGTTTAATACAGCAAACTGCAATGGGAAAAGTGGGCTCTTCGGAGATAGCAAGAGCTGACCAGTCATCAGCTATGAGTCTTTTGCCCAATTAATCTTTGTCCACAACCTCCTTGTCCACAAGTGTACAGCATGTGTTACCATGTGAACCTTCTCTATCAGAAGAGGGCTCAATGAGACGGCCGTAGAAAAACTTTACCTTACACTTTGGCGCAATTAGTGTCCGTTGCCTGTACATTTAAATTCTTTGTACCTGGACTATCAGATAAAAGTCCTAGGCTCAGTTCTTGTGTCACTCTTTCATGTCCTGAAGAAATGAGAGCATTTCACAATGTTTTATGGAAGCCTTTCTCATCTTGTAGTCTTTCTGCAAGGGCAATGTTACCCTTAGTGGGGAAAAAAAAAGTTTTAGGTAAAAAACAATCAAACAAACAAAAAAAAAAAACACAAGTAGATGGTTAAGAGGTGAGGGTGAGAGAAAGACAGGAAGAGAAGGAAGATACAAAGGAAGAGAACAGTCACAGGAGAGGTCCACCTCACAGGGAATGCAAGTTTTATAGAGAAGTCCACTTTTTCAGAGCCAAGTCACTGCATCCTACAAATCATCCCAGACAGGGCTATGGAATTAAACAGACCCATGATCAGAGCCTGACTTTCATAGCTATTCATTCTCAGTTTCTTAACCACTCAGCAACTCAGTTTTCAAATGAGAAAAATGGCAACAGCTAAATGTATTGGCAGTTTGCCCTGTGGCGGCATTCTCCTCAATTTTCAAGACAGCCCCCATGATACAATTACCTGCTTCATTTGACAGACGAGGAAACCTGATAAAGGGCATAACTGTTAGAGACCATGCAGCAGGGCTCTGGGGTAGATAGCCTAGGTCCTTGGTAGCCCTTGCACTAAGTCTAGTCCTAGAAGGACATGAAGAGAATGAGAGGCAGTGTTGAGAAGATCCCAGTGGGCCCTGGGCACAGGGCTGGCACAGGGCTGCCCTCTCATTCCCCATTGCTAGTCTATCCTGAGCTGTTTAGCTTTTGTTATCCAAGTAGTAGATGCTAATAGTCTAGAAATTTTGTTCTGGTTGAGAGGAACTTCACTGCAGAGGGAACCCGCATTGCAACCTCCCCTCAAACACACTGCAAGTTTCACTGTCAAGGAAGTTGGGTTGGAGCGACAGAAGCTTGCTTCAGTGGTTGTTTGTTCTGATTGTACTACTGGATAAAAGCAAATCTGTCAAGTAGGAGAGAACAAACACACACACACACACACACACATTGCACAGGGTTGATTATTCTCTTTTTCAAGTATGCTTGTCTTTCTCAAGTTTAGGTATACTATATTCAACCATTGTCTTACAGCTTGATGCTTATTCCTTCTATTTGTTCAGCTTCTGTTTGACACCAAATATACACTGCCTGTTTGTTCATTCATCACTGAACAATGCTTACTACATGGTAGACATTGTACTAGATATTGTGACTTTTAAGGTAAATGAGATGCACCTTCCCTCCGAATAGATCACATGAAATAACCACATTTCGGTCTAAGTCCAGGACTGGGGTGAAGATAAGGGTTGCCATGTGCATTTGTGTTTTATGCTCTTACAATACCATGTTTTTCTTTATGTCCTTACTTTGTCACATTCCAATAAAAAAGAAAAATAACCACACACACCTTGAGTTTTTAACTTAAATACCTGTGTACAAATGAAACATGAATTCATAAATTTTAAAGGTAAGTTAGGAAATAAATTTTCTTCTGAATATTCTTAATCTTTTTTTAAAAGTATCCATCTTTTTTTACTTTTGTGTCAAAAGTATACATGTTTTCTTTTAAGTCAAATAAGACAGAAAATACTAAATAACAGTGAAAATTGAAATTAGCCAATAATAACTTCCAGAATTATTTATTGAGTTTTAAAGGTTTTCTATTGTGTGTTTATCTATATTTACATGAAAATGTACTTTTCACCCCTTCCTCTCATCAGAGCCTATTGGGACATTAGACATCTGGTACATAAAACAGAACATCGACAATGACAGACAACAGATCTCTCTTTTCTGGAAGGTAAGCTTTCAATTTAAAACTCAAGGAGGGTATAAACTTAAGCAAGTGTGAGAACACGTCCTTCTACTTTCAATGTGGTTTTGAAATGGCACCTTGGAAACATGGGAGATCAGACAATTCCATGGTACCTGACCTAATGACATCAGCACTCCAGCTGAGTTCCCTCCTCCAATGTTCACATTCTTGCTTCACCCCACTTCCATGCCCAGCACTTCTGCCTCTAAATTATACCTTTCCCTTTAGCAACCACTCTTTCAAAACTGTGCTCAACAGAGCCTTTCTGTCTTATTGAATCAATCTCAGGGGACAAAAGATGAGAAAATTGTGGGTGTGAGTGTTTAGGAATTTTTCTCACAGTTATTGAAAGAGCAAAGGATTTAAGAAAGTGAAAGTAGCCTAAATGGTAGTGAAGAGCAACCCCTCCTCAATAGTAAAAGAGTAACAACAGAACACTGGAGCCTGCCTTTCTTATGAAGAATCAAAGCTGCAACTAGGCCGAAAGCCACCTTTGCCACCTTATTTAACTCCCACAACTCTGGTGGGTTAGGCACTAGATATTCACCAACCAGGAAAAAAAAGCAGGTGTCAGAGAAGTCAGTGCACACCCAGGGGCATCCAGCCACTAGGTGGAGATAAGGACTTGAAAGCCAAGCTAACCCTTTTTCTGCTACTTGATCTTTATTGAGAGAAAATATAGTTTGAACTCAGGTATGGCTGCTTGCCCACAGGACAAGGTTTGTAGATGAGGTGTACAGTACTTGATTTCTCAAAGTTCCTTCCCACCTCACCCTCCTCCACACACACACACAGTGTCTGGGACAAGAGAATCTATTAAGAATAACTTGTTGCATCGTGACAAGACCTTAACTTTGAAACTAACATAACAGTTCAAAATGAAGCTGCTTTCAAGACCAGTGCTCAAAGTATGATGTACAGAGAGCCATAATTTATAAGTAAAAAAATCCAGATTGTGTGTTTTTCAATAAAGTCCAGATGATAATGCACTGGGGAGAAAGCTAGAGGGCATGTATGTAAGTTTTTTTTTCTTTAACAAGACTGGAACACCCCATAACTGCAAAGAGGGGCACCAAGAAATTCCAAAGTGGAGCTCCACAAGCCTGTGAAGACAGGGACAGAATAGTTACTCTTGAGCAAAATGAAATTGGGCTTACACTTTCATAGGGTGTTTACAAACCCACCTGAACAGGAACCCCTACCAACTCCTGAGCTCACCCAAGCTCAAGACTTGAAAATACCACCAATCCTCACTCATTTTTCTTTATAACTGAATAAAATTCTGTTATATATATGCATCACATCATTATCCATTCATCACTTGATAGACATCTAGTCTCATTCCATTTTCTAGCTATTGTAAATAGAGCAACAATGAACATGGATGTGCAAGTTCCTCTGTAGAAGGACACAGACCCTTTGGATTTATGCCCAGGAGTGGTACTGCTAGGTCATATGATAGTTCCATGTTTAGCTTTATGACAAACCTTCACACAGACTTCCATAGTGGCTGGACCAATTTACACCCCATCATCAGTGAATAAGCATCCCCTTTACCCACATCCTGCTCAGCATTTGTCAGGTTGTTTGCTGTTGGTGGTAGTGGTGGTGATGTTTTCGCGATCACAGCCATTCTGAATATGAGAGATTTAATCATATAGTACTTTTAGTTAGCATTTCTCTGATGGCCAATGATGTTGAGTATTTTTAAATGCTTTTAGCCATTTGTTTTTCTTCTTTTGAGAACTCTCATGTTTCTGTTGTTGTTGTTGTTGAATTGTTTGTTTCTTAATGTTTAGTTTCTTTTTGGTTTGGTTTGGTTTGATTTGATTTATTTTATTTTATTTTTAGGTAGAGTCTTTTTTTTTTTTTTTTTTGTAGCCTTGGCTGTAGCTCGCTTTGTAGACCAGACTGGCATCAAACACATAGAGATCCATCTGTCCCTCACTCCCAAGTGCTGAGATTCAAGGCATATGACACCACACTCTACCCAATGTTGAGTTTCTTGAGTTCTTTATACATTTTGGATACTAATCTTATGTGCAACATATGGCTAGCAAACACTTTCTCCAGATATATGAGCTGTATTTTCATTTATTTGACAGCTTCACAAACTTTTTAGTTTCATGAAATCCCAGTTATTTATCATTGGCCATATCTCCTGGGCAATTGGAGTCTTACTCAGAAAATCCTAAACTATGCCTATATCTTGAAGTGTATTTCTTATTTCTACTCTAAATTTTTCAGAGTTTCAAGTCTTGAGGTCCTTGATCCATTTTAGTGTTAATTTTTGTACAAGGCGAGAAAAGAATTCAGTTTTTTCTTCTATAAATAGATATACAATTTTCCTATACCATTTGTTTGAAGAAGCTGTCTTTTTCCAATATGAATGTATTTTTGGAATCCTAGTTAAACTTTAAAATTTAGGTGATTGTAGTTACATGGACTTACACTTGGGTCCTCTATTCTTTTTCTTTCACAAAATTTTTATTTAATTTTTAATTTGTGTGTGTGTGTGTGTGTGTGTGTGTGTGTGTGTGTGTGTGTGTGT
>CAJQZJ010012579.1:10028014-10052770 GCA_907164525.1 Lophiomys imhausi
GTGTGTGTGTGTGTGTGTGTGTGTGTGTGTGTGTGTGTGTGTGTGTGCTCATGTATGAGTAGAAAAATGCTGGGCAAGGGCTGCACATGTACAAGTGTGCACATGTAGCCAAAGGACAGCCCTGAGTGGATGTCATTCCTTAGCCACTATTTACCTTGGTTTGGGGGGTGGGGTTTGGGAGGTGTGTGGTGTTTTTTGAAAAAAGAAAAAACAACATCTCTCACTGGCCTGGAGCTCATTGAGTAGGCTAGGCTGGCTGACTGGATATCCCCAAGTTCTTCTGCCCCCACCATCCCAGCATGGGGATTATAAGTGTGCACCACCATTCTAACCATGCCTGTCTTTCCCTCAGTGGGTTATGGGGATTCAACTCATGTCCTCAAACACCTTACTGACAAGATGTCTCTCCAGTTTCTGTTTTCAATTTTATCCACTCTGATTTTGTCCTTCCTCTTCCTCACCCCCAAAGGGTTGCTGGCTCCTTACCAGGTCTCTGCAAAGTCAGAGAACATGGACATTATGGTGACCTGGCAGCCTCCCAGGAAAGCGGCCTCTGCTGTTCGAGAGTACATAGTGGAATGGAGGGCTCTCCAACCAGGGAGCATCACGAAATTTCCGCTACACTGGCTGCGGATCCCATCCTACAACATGTCCGCTCTGATTTCAGGTATCTCGCTGCTCACATTCCTTCTAGAGGGCCACCAAGGTCCCATTTGTTTAGTGTGCTGGCTAGTTTTATGTCAATTTGATACAAGTTAGAGTTATCTGAGAAGAGTGAATCACAATTGAGAAAATGCCTCCATAAGTTTGGCCTGTAGGCAAGACTAGGTGATATTGTCTTAATGCTTGATGTAGGAGGGTCAATCCCACAAGGGGTGGTACTACCCCTGGGCAGGTGGATGTGGGTACTATAAGAAATAAGGCTGAGCAAGCTCTAATAAGCAGTATTTCTCCATGGTCTCTGCATCAGTTACTGCTTCCAGGATCCTACCTTAAGTCCTGGCCTGACTTCTTTCAATGATAGACTATAAACTATAAAATGGAATAAGCCCTTTCCTCTCCATGTTGCTTTTGGCCATGGTGTTTTATCACAGCAATAGAAACCCTAAGACATTTAGGGAGGCCTCAGGCAGGGTTTTGCCTTCAGTTACAGAGCCCCACATTGTCTACTAGGGCCCTAAACAGTGAGAACTTAGAGTCCATCAAGACTGTACTGTAAGTGAGGTGGGAGGCAGAGGCAGATGGAACTCTGTGAATTCGAGGTCAGCTTGGTCTACAGAGTGCATTCCAGGACAGCCAAGACTACATAGTGGGGGAAAAAAAAAAAGATTGCCGCAAGACTAATTTGAGGAGTCTCATGTTTATGGAAGAATTATGTCCCCTAGCACCACACCCAATAAGATAAAAGAATAACTGAACCAAATAATAATAGCAGAGACCTAAATTAACATGTCAATATATTAGATACCTTTATCTTTGTAAAGTAGTTTAACTCAAAATGATTTTGTAAATTCCAGGAGATCCTCATTCCCAAACTTGCTATTTGTCACTTGTATCCTAATAAATCTACAACTCTTATATATGATAATTGGGATCTATCTAAGTAAGGTTTCTGTCAGGGGTTACAATCAAGTGAGAGAAAGCATCTGAAAACATATTAAAATGACTAGAGAGAACTTATTATCAATTTAAGTATAAGTTCAGAATTATGGTTCATGGTCTGGCTCCTTCACTAACAGTTGTAAGATCTTAGGCACATCACTGCTATGCTCCTCCTTCTTCATCTGAGTGATTATGAGGGCTGACTTTATTAATACATGAAAAATGTTCTGAACAGTGCTTAGCATATTTCAAGTACTAAATATTTTAGCTAAGAAGTGATTATTACTCAATGTGTCAGAAATAAGAATTGAAGGGGCATGCTGGGGCATCATAGCACCCAGGAGGCAGAGGCAGGCAGATAGATCTCTGAGTTCAAGGCCAGACTGGTCTACATAGTAAGTTCCAAGAAAATATAGCCAGGGCTACACAAGGAGATCCTGTCTCAAAAAAAAAGGAAAGAATTGAATAGGTTTTCAAGCTCTAATCTCTATATTGTTGTTCCACCATGAAAATCATCATACCTCTCTAGGGAAATGTATACAACCTACTTAAGACATGGTTTACTTGGAGAAAAACACCATATTATACAATAATATATGAGCTGGTCCTTGACTGTGTGCCTCTTGTATGGCCTGCCTATACAGACTTCTCACAGGTAAAGATTGCCTTAATAACCCTTAAGGAGAAGGCTGCATACAGTGAACATCCAGAGAAAGAAGAGCAAGCCACTGAGAGTCTAGAAGTTTTCATTTGGAAACCATTTGGCCCATAGAAGAGAAATTTAGGAGTGAGGCAGGAAGTTTGATTGCTGTTGCTGGTTTCAACATATAGTACATGCAAAAGTGTATGTGTTTCCTTTGTTGCTCTGGAGAGCAAGACTCAAACCCTGAACAGAAACGGTAAGAAAATATTTTTTGTTGTTGTTTGAGATGGGGTCTCACTATAATTCTGGCAGACATAGAACTCACAGAGATCCTCCTGCCCCTGCCTCCTGAGTGGGGGAATTAAAGGCATGCATTACAATGCCACAGCAGGAGGCATCAATTTTGAGAGTAGCTTCCTGACTTTCTTCTGGGACAGCTAGAGGGTTTGCAGTAGTACCACCTCCCCTCAGGGGTTACCCCATCCATCAAACTAAATGAAACATGGATAGGAAAAGCATTGACTAAACTGGGAGGTAATATCAAGATTCATCCACCCCACCCCCTCCTCCTGTGGACAATGTGAACTATGTCTTTCTTTTGTCAATCAGATAATTCCATACAAATATGATAAAGTAGATGACGAGAATGTTCTCCACACTTAGTAAAATTAAATATTCTGAACCACTTTTGAATTATGTATTTGAATAAACCCAACTTAATAAAGTTGTAAAATAACGTAATAAGATTGTTCTGCTATTTGGTAATACTTGGTTTGCTAACACTTCCTACTGAACTGAAAGTTTCACTAATTGCTACTTAGTTATTGTTATTCCCAATGCCACTGGATGTCATTACAAGCTTTTCCTGACTGGCTGTATGGACAGTGTCAGACGTTCTGGAGTGAACCAGAGTAAACCTGATTCCTGGACTGTGGGCTGATGGACATATAGACTATCAGTCCCATCCTGTATGCCTACTGTATCTCAGAGTTTTTCCTTCTGCCGCATCTAGTTTCAGTGCCTATGGAGTGATTCGCAGTTACATTATTCATGGGAGAGTTGCCTGCTTTCTCCCACACCTGAAGTGAAACTACATGTCTTCAGGGGACAAAAAAAAAAAACTGTACAAGAGTTTATAAACAGAGACGAGGCCTTTGCCCAGGGGTGCTGTGTATATAGGTCAGCATAGTGGCATGAAGTGAACTCGGACGTTGGGTCATACTGCAAAGGAAATGAGAGTCTTCCATACATGGGCTTCCTCTGCTGTAGATGCTTTAAAAAATGGTCTCCTTGAGCTGGAGAGATGGCTCAGTGATTAAGAGCACTGGCTGCTCTTCCAAAAGGTCCTGAGTTCAATTCCCAGCAACCACATGGTGGCTCACAACCATCTATGATTAGATCTAGTGCGCTCTTCTGGCCTGAAGGCATATATGCAGGCAGAACATTGTCTACATAATAAATAAATCCTAAAAGAAAAAATGGTCTCCTTGAGGCCAGAACCAGAAAAAAAAAAAAAGTTTGCTAGGAGGGGTCTGCTCTTCTTGAGAAGGAAAAATGTCAGTGAAAATAGAGAGCCATAAATCTTTCCTCCTTGACTAAGGGGAGGCTAGTCACCGAAAACAAAACAAAACAGTTTCTACCTGATGTAGTAATGGCCTCACTTATATTTTGCTTTACAAGGTTCATCAGGAATGCCCAGATCTCCACAGGGCACAATGGTTGGTTGGCTTCTCACAAGACATGGGGCACAAGAGCAAACCAAATACTGGAGACAGAGAGTCACTTGCCTTTCCAAAGGAAGTATAACTCCATATTCTTTGTTTCCCTTCAGCCTGGATCCTATGGGCCCCTGCAGGCTCGGCTGGCAAGTGTTTTCTATACCTATCTGGTTTCTGAACTCAAGCTGGAGCTCACACTCAGGTTATCTGTTCTTGTCAGGATCTTTCCCATGATTAGTTGTGTGATAATTTAATGGACTTTCATGTAAAAAAAAAAACATACAATTTAGTCAATAACTGTGTGAGATTAAATTCCTCTGCATCCCAAAAAGACATTAAACCTAGTCAATTATCAGCATAAGGGACCCAAATAAGCCATCAGCTGGGAACTAGCCACCTGATACTATACTTACCTAGTGAGAGTCAGCTCTCTTGTGTCCTCAAGATTTGGAATTTAGAGGCTAGAGAGATGGCTCAGAGTTAAGAGTAAGTCCTGCTCTCTCAGAGGACCCATGTCAGGCAGCTCACAATTGCCCATAACTCCAGCTTCAGGGGATCTGATACCTTATTCTCGCTTCCATGGACACACCAGCCCCCACACACTCATCCAACCCTAAACACACACACACACACACACACACACACACACAGACACACACCTGAAAATAAAATGCGAATAAAAGATTTGTGTGTGTGTGTGTGTGTGTGTGTGTGTGTGTGTGTGTTTCTGGTTTTTTGAGACATTGTTTCTCTGTGTAATAGTCCTGGGTGTCCTGGAACTCACTTTAAAAACCAGGCTAGCCTCAAACTCACATAGATCCACCTGCCTCTGCCTCTTGAGTGCTGGTATTAATGGCACACACCATCACCCCTGGAAAGATTTGGAATTTTAAAGGTACATCATGTGCACTGTTATGAGAGGTCCTTCACAGGCAGTACAATAGAGACTTTGGGCAGGAAGAGACACTTACTTTCTTCATTACTGTTGGAAAACTGCAAAGTATAGCACTCTCAAGGTAGAAAGGAGCACTAACATTCCTGGAAATCACCTAAGTCTTTGAGGATGGGAGACTGCTGAGATCTACCTGGAGGGGCCAGGGAGCAGAGGGCAGGCACCAAGGCTGGACCCCTCAGTATGCACTCCTTACCCACAAACTGGTGTGCTGTTGGGCCACTGATGTCCGTATGCTGTATTTATATGGGTAAGTTTAAGTCTTCTTTGGAGCTTCTCAAAGACTAGTGTCTCCTTTTTAACAATTACTCTGTCCTCTTAAATGAAGAAACTAGGCATGGTGGTGTATGTCTGAACTCTTCGCCAAGGCTGAGGCAGGGAGACTGCTATGAATTTAAAGCCAGTTTGAGCTACATAGAAGGAACTTGCCACAATAGTAAATAAATCCCTCAGGTTTCTTAGAAGTGGTATTTGGAAGCTGGCGTCATGGAAAATAAGATGCTGGGAAACTAACTTGGGCCATCCCTTTACTCTCAGTCCAGACTGCTCCTTAATCTTCAACCTAGCTAAAAATGACCTGGATACAGGTACTGACATGACTCCTTCTCCCTTGCAGAGAACATAGAGCCCTATATCTGTTATGAAATCCAGGTGCATGCACTGTCAGAGGACCAAGCAGGGTGCAGCTCCATCTGGGGTGACTCTAGGCACAAAGGTGAGCCTTGAGACCTTTCACTCAAGCTTCTGTTAGTGTTTTAGATTTGGAGGGTGACAGAAACCTCTTGTGTCCTTTCCCACAGCACCACTGAGTGGCCCTCATATTGCTGCCATCACAGAGAAAAAGGAAAGCCTGTTGGTTTCCTGGACCCATATTCCAGTCCAGGAGCAAATGGGTTGCATCCGCCATTACAGAATATACTGGAAAGAACGAGACTCTACTACAAAGCCTATGTTCTTCGGTATGTGTGAAAACCAAGTGCAATAGGGCCTCCTGTTTAGATGCTGGGCAAGCACAAGATTGGGCATGTCTTCTCTACAAACAAATGCTAGCACTAAGTCAGCACTTGTGAAAGGAGTTGAATGAAGATAAATAAGACACCTAAATACACACATGCAAAGTCATTGAATATGTGTTACATGCTAAGCAAACTGTTAAAGATACAGAAATGAAGTGAGTGGACTGGGCTCTCCCAGCGCCTGCTCACAGGGAAAGACAGGAGTAGGATGGCTAAGGCAAGGACAGGTAGGCCTGGACTACACAGTGAGATTCTGTCTCAAACCAAATGACAAACAACACTTGTGTTTTTGTTGAACTGGTGAACAAACACATAAACACAGGTAAAAGGTAAAAAGAAACCCAAATTTGCAACCCAAAACTCATAATTCAGCGTGAGTTTTAAACAGATAAGGAAGAATATGGCACTCAAGAAAGCTCAAATAATGGTGTTGATGAGGTTGGTTCTGGTAGTAGTTGCTGAGATTTAATGAAACAAACAGCAAAGGCACTTCAGCAATAATTATATACATCCTTGAGGTTCAGGAACACATTTGCAAAATTTTTAACTCCTCACATGCAATTGCCATATTATTTTCTCCTTGGAATGGATAAAAATACAGCACAGTTTAAGTAACTCTTTATAACCTTATAATTGTTCTATAGTTGAAAAAACAAAACAATTACAGTAAATTCTGGTTGGAGTATTATCTCAAATGGTTTCATGGATCACTTATTCATGTAACTAGTCACTTGTGAGATCTGCTCGTTAGATCTCTGATCTAGTCAGAGCTGTTTTGTTTTTATTTTTATTGTTTCTTGGCTTGGACTTCTCTATTTCATAACAGCTGGCTTTCTTTCAGACATATTTGTTAGGAAGAAGGGGCATTTTCATTCTATCATTGAACTTACTGGCCCAAGCTAAGAAGAAGGGCACTCTGGAGTTTTGCCATGGGGGAGCTTTTTTGCCTAGGAACCTTAAGATGTTTGTCTTCTCTTTTGGCCTTTCAATTATGACTCTCACAAGTAATTTTTATAAGTAGTTTTGAGAGAAAATAAAAGTTCTTGGGCTGTTCTATGAATATTCATCCAGAAAAAGAAATTAATGCACACACAAAAACGTGCTTGGGATCTTTTTCTATATGGACCTGCACTTTTAAAAATCTTGCCACATCTTTCTCTGTGGAGTTGATTCATTCTTAATTAACAGCTCTGTGGACTTATTGTCATTTGCTAGCTAATCTGCCACCAGGCCTATTGGGGTAAGCCAATTCTGAGAGGCTTCCTAAAGGCTGGCAAATCTACTGGACTTCTCATGACCTATCTGGGATCCTTCCTGCAATATTTTGCCCCAGAAATGATTTTTCTTTAAGCAAAATTTAAACCAATGACTATTTACAACCATAAAGACCAATATGGTCAGTTGGTCTTTGTAGCTGTTGCTGTTGCTATTCAAAATAACCTAGCATATTTTGTCACAGTTGTGATGCATCTAGAACCTACACAAGGGTATGTTAAAATAAGTTAAGAGGCAAGATTTACAGTGTGATTTTATTTTTTAATTTATTTATTTTATTTTATTTTTATTTATTTATTTGTTTGTTTGTTTGTTTGTTTATTTATTTATTTATTTTTGGTTTTTCGAGACAGGCTCTCTCTGTGGATGTCCTGGAACTCACTCTGTAGACCAGGTTGGCCTCGAACTCACAGAGATCCTCCTGCTCTGCCTCCCGAGCGCTGGGATTAAAGGCGTGCACCACCATGCCCGGCTACAGTGTGATTTTATACTAGTCTAGATTAAATTCCCACTTACTTTAGTAAGCACTTACTGGTGAGTAAGCTCGAGTCCCTGTCTTCAGAGCCTTCAGAGTGCTGAGAGCTAGGAAAGTCTACACAGTCTGCTCAGAAGAACAGTGCAACTGGGAAGCACTAAATTCAAGACCCATTCTAGACAGTGGGAGGGGTCAAGGAGAACCAAGACATCTGGAAAGAAAAAGATCCCAAAAGCAGAAGAAATGTTGCCAGTGCCAACAAACAGGGGCTGGACCCTGTATCTTGGTTTAGATACCCTGTCCCAGGGAACAGTGCAAATACATGTGGAATGATCAGGTCTTTGCTGTTAGAAAGCAGGGCAGGTGAAGTGAGGGGAAAAGTTAGAGGGCCTCCGCATCACAGGGCACGCAGGCTCTTGTCGGACTGTCTGCTGGCATGGCCATATGCACTAGTGCTCCCACAGAAAGCACACCTGCCCTCTGCAGGACACAGGACTGGTTTTGCCAACAAGTTCTAAGCAGTCAAGGGCACAAGCTAAGGCAACTCAATCACCTTTCCTCCAGAACACAGTCAGAGAGACGGTAAGGTGCACTTACTAAGCATGGTATTCATTGAATAACAAATGGTTGAATTCATTCCCAACAACAATGTAACTGTTTGGCCTGGTCTTCTTGACCTTCATAGTCACAGTCTTTCAGATGGCTGGCAGTGATTACATCCTTCTAAATTCATTCCTTTATCACTGAACCACCTGAGTGAGTTTAAGGTTTCCATCTGCTGAGGCTTGAAGGGATCACAGCCCAGAGGCTGCAGGACCAGTCTTTCCTGCTGGACTTCTCTCATTACACAACTCAGCCTATTTGCCAACAAAACTGCTGACTCCACCACTCTCACCTCCTTACATCAGCTGCTATTTTTGTTCTTCAAACATGCATGTGCAAAAAAACATTACCAGCTCAGCAAACCATAGAAATCCCTTTCTTTCTGTCCCAGTGTCTCATATTGCTTCCCCAGCTCAGGACACCTACATAGTTGGATAGTTCACACCCTGGTGCCTGCAAGATGAACAGAGCTCTTTCTTAAATTCATCTTTTAAATCCCCTGCTTTAGGAATAGGGATCACACATACACACTTTATCATATTGCTTAAGTCTGTGTAAGCAATTTCACCATGCTACAGCAGACCTTGGGATATTCCACAAAGTATTTTTTCAAAAGGTTGTAAAACACAGAAGTGGTTCTGATAGTCTCCATGAAATGATCTGCTCAGTTTCAGTAGGGCACAGGGAATATTCCAGGGCTCTTGTTACTACCTACCATTAGTAAGTAGGAACAGCAGAGTGAACAAAGTCTGTTCTTCCTGTTACAGTCTCTGTGACTGTTCATGGGCCCATTTATGAAGGTAGACACAGTGCTAAGTTCCAGTTTCCACCACTGTCCTCAGCATAGGCACAGGCTGTCTGAATGAGCCAGCAGCTACTACTGTTCAAGTTCTGGCCTTGGAGATACAGGGGATGAAACCCAGGAGACTGTATGTAGGAGACAAGCACTTTAAACAGCTATATACTATATCCCCTCTGCCTTGATGCTACGGCCCTCTCTCCTTTGCCTCCTACATGCTAAGATTACAGGCTTGTACCACCATACTCAGCATTTCTTCCCAGCTATTGAGGGGTCATCCTGAAACCCACCCCAGAAAACTCCAGGAGAAGACTGTCAACTCCTTAAAGGACATCAGTACTCACTTGTGTTTCCTAGGAGAAAAAAGTAGCATTAGCACATCCCTCCACACACTCTACCTTGCAGAGAAACTATAGGAGTGTTGAAAGCATGAAGAATTGCACTCTGGGAGCCAAGGAAGTCTCACCTCTGTACCAGTGCTCTAGTTTTTCATGGTTTTATGTCAAATTGAAGCTAAGCACTGTAAGTTCAAGACCAGAGCCTAACAAAAGGAAAACAGCAAAAGTACAATCTAAAAACTTCAAATGGGGGCTGGAAGGATGGCGAAACAGTTAAAAGCATGGGTTCTTCCTTCAGAGGATGCAGGTTCAATTCTCACCACCCACATCGCAGCCCATTTTTTTTTTTTTAAAGATTTATTTATTATGCATACAGTGTTCTGTCTGCAGGTATATCTGCAGGCCAGAAGAGGGCACCAGATTTCATTATGGATGGTTGTGAGCCACCATGTGGTTGCTGGGAATTGAACTCAGGACCTCTGGAAGAACAGCCAGTGCTCTTAACCACTGAGCCATCTCTCCAGCCCACAGCCCATTATTGTATGTAGCTCAAATTTCAGTGGATCTGGTGCCATCTGAGGGCACCAGGCACACACTTGGTACTAAGACATACATGAAGGCAAAACACCCATACACATAAAGTTAAATGAAATAAATGTTTAAATAAAAGATAAATATAAAAATTTCAAGTAAATGTTTCATTAACTGCTAAACTTAGATTTTTTTAAACTATCAAATAACTTGGTAAATGAGATATACACTTATATTAAACAAAAGAATTGCTTCAACTAAATAATTTCAGAGGCAAAAATACAATTCTCTCAGAACATTTTTATCAGAGGAAAAGCTGTGATACTAATGAGGGTTCATAAATGACCACATCTATTGCAACACTAAGTGATGAATTTTGATGCTTTTTTTTTCTTTATTTTTAAAAATGTGTAGCCTAGGCTGGCCTCGAACACATGATCCTCCTGCCTCTGCCTCCTTCAGCAAATCCTACTGGCGTGTGCCACCACAACCGGCGAATTTTGATGCTTTTAAGAGAACAATATGCGCCGGGCGGTGGTGGCGCACGCCTTTAATCCCAGCACTTGGGAGGCAGAGGCAGGCGGATCTTTGTGAGTTCAAGGCCAGCCTGGTCTACAAAGCGAGTCCAGGACAGCCAGAGATATTCAGAGAAACCCTGTCTCGAAAAACCAAAAAAAAAAAAAGAGAACAATATGCTTCTCTCTGAAATTAAATGATACATTAAAAATAAAATAGGTAATTACCCACATTCAGTTATTTTTCTTTCCACTACCATGTTTCCCTTTATCTTCCTTTCAGAAATTCCATACAGACACTTCCAAAGCTCATATCCAATAAGCAGCCTGAAGCCCAGAGTGACATATGTCTTATGGATGACAGCTCTGACAACTGCTGGTGAAAGTCCCCAAGGAAATGAAAAGGAATTTTGTCCACAGGGTAAGAAATAAAGACAGCCAGGCCACTGTGGGCACCAACATAGACACATTCCCTCTGGACTACTTCACACTTGCTGCTACCTGTGAGTTACTCTCCTGCCCGACTGTCTGCTTGAAGACAGTGCCAACTAATTTTTCAAAATGCAAAAGAAATACTTTCCCTCATCCAGGAAGCCCTGTGAGGCTTATATCCACTACTCCTTCCACACCTGTGAGCTGGGGGAGCCCTTGTAGGGCTGGAGTGCCTCTTAGCACAAACAGTTGGGCCCCATAGATTCCTTCTCTCTAACTGAATAGTCAAAAATAACTTGGCTTTGTCCCTAAACCCAACTACCAAGGCACTGTGGGTGCAGGATTTTCATCAAAATCAGACTTTGGAAGTATTCACTGAAGATAACTCAGTAACAAGATTTGCTAACTTTCCAGGCAAAGACAACTGGAATGCATTCGTGGTATCAAGCATTTTCATCGCTATCATCATAGTGGGCATTTTCTCAATTCCTTACTTCCGGCAAAAGTGAGTTGGCCACAACCCCCAATTTAACACATGTAGTATGTAGTGTGTGTATGTGTGTGCATGTGTGTGCGAGCACAGGTGTGTGTGTGTGTGTGTGTGTGTGTGTGTGTGTGTGTGAACATAGTGGGAAGCATGCAGCTATGCAGAGGTATGTGGAGGACGGGAAGATACGGGTGTCTTCCTCTATGCTCTCAGCCTTATTCCCTTTCAGTGTCTTTCATTGTCTCAGATTGACAATTTAGCTAGGCTGGTGGACCAGCCAGCTCCCAGGATTCTCCTGTCTCTTCCCCAACAACACTGGGTTTACAGGAACATATGGCTGGCTACACCAGACTTTTTTTTTTTTTTTTTTTTTGGTTTTTCGAGACAGGGTTTCTCTGGGTAGCCCTGGCTGTCCTGGACTCGCTTTGTAGACCAGGCTGGCCTCGAACTCGCAAAGATCCTCCTGCCTCTGCCTCCCAAGTGCTGGGATTAAAGGCGTGTGCCACCGCCGCCCGGCCTACACCAGACTTTTATGTGAGTTCTAAGGAAGTGAAACAGATCCTCATGATTGCACAACAAATGCTAGTACCCACTGAGCCATCTTCCCACTCCTGTAAATGTATTTTAAAAATATAAGCCATCACTGCTGTGGATCAGGTGGATATATCACTGGTAGTAGAATATTCAACCTTTTTGGATGAATGTGTATCAAATTTTTAAAAGTGTACCTTTAATTTTAAAATCCCGAACAGAAATATATTCAAAATATATATTAGATGTATGTACATAGTTGAAGGAAAATATGCTTACTGAAATACGATTTTAAAGAAAATATTTCAAAGAACCTAAATGGTATACTCAGTGAGACTGGATTGGCTCACCAAATTCCATATGAAAATAACTTAATATTTATCCATTAAAGATAATATTGAAGTTAATGTAATGAGCTTGTTATATTAGTTTTCAAATTTTGCAAGACAATATTTTTACATTTTGAAATCATGCATGCAGAGAAACATGTCATATATACAGTTGAGGAGCAATCTGGCTGCAACACCTGATACCACACTAATCACCAGGTGACTCTGTTCACCTGGCTGTACTCACTGTCATCTCAACAAATCAAGATCCTGAGCTGAGGAAAAAGGAGGAAATAGAAAATTCAGTGAACACTCTGCTCCAAAGATACACAACACAGTATTAAATGGTGGTTACATCTAGGAACAAAACCATAGGTGACTTTATTTCTATTCATTTTATAAAAATTGGGCTGACAATATGGGCACTTGTCACCAAGCCTGATGACTGTGATTGATCCCTAGAACCCAGTACCAAGTTGTCCTTTGACTAAACATGGATGGTAGCACACGTGCACCCATACCGATACAAAATAATATTTTAAATCTTTTTTGGTTTTCTATAAGTAGTATTTTGCAAAGGGAAAATATTCAGTTCATTTTTCAACACAAAGCTTTCTTCAGATGCCAAGTAATAGATGCCAAATACAACTAGCCTGGTATCCTGCCAGCCAGTGCACTTTGGTAAATCTACTCAAAGATCCTCAAAGTAGAGGTCTTTAAAGACTTTGTAAGGGGCTGGAGAATGACTCAGCAGTTAAAAGCATCAGTTGCTCTTGTGGTAGGCTCAGGCTCAGGCTCAGGCTCATTTCCTAGTACCCACATGGTGGCTCATAACCACCTGTTACTCTAATTCCAGGGGATCTGATGCCCTCTTCTGATCTCTGTGGGCACCGGCAAAACACTATATATATATATATATATATATATATATATATATATATATATATATATATATATATGCACACACACACAAAACCAAGTAATTAATTTTTAAAAAGACTTTGATAAAGTTTATCTCAGGAGTCAAAGAGAATCACATCCAGACTATCACTTCCCACCATTGCCACAATGCATAACTACTCGTGTAACACAGTGGTTTTCAACCTGTGGACTGTGGCCCCCTTGGGGGCGGGTGTTGAATGACTTTTTCATAAAGGTCACATATCAGATATCCTGCATATTATTTACATTATAATTCATAACAGTAGAAAAAATAGTTATGAGCCAGGCAGTGGTGGCACACGTCTTTAATCCCAGCACTCGGGAGGCAGAGGCAGGCTGATCTCTATGAGTTCAAGACCAACCTGGTCTACAAAAGTGAGTCCAGGACAGCCAGGGCTGTTACACAGAGAAACCCTGTCTCGAAAAACCAAAAAATTAAAAAAAAAAAAAAAGAAAAATTAGTTACGAAATAGCAATGAAAATAATTTTATGGTTGGTGGTCACTACAACATAAGGAAACTGTACTAAAGGGTCGAGGCATTAGGAAGGTCGAGAGCCACTGACTGATCTAACAGTTAAATCACAGCTGGTCTTTTTTCACCAGTTTATCAGTCTTTGAACAATATTTTATATTGGTTTTAATTTTTAATGGCCAATAGTTAAGTCATGTGCACTTATAAGCTTCTTGAATTTTTCATCACATTATAAGACCTATCTTTATTTCCTCTGAACACAAAGTATAAGCCCTGCTAACAACTGAGATATTTCTCTAGAATATCTTTCTCTTGGCATTTCAAACATGATTATATTCAAGTTATTACACTATTCCATATCACATTTTAAACCTTCATTATAACAATGCATTACAAACTCTGTAGATATTTTAATTAGCTCAATTAGTAAGATCCCCAGACATATGAACAATGTCTTCTGCTTTGCCCTTCTATTCCCAGCATGTGCCACTGTACTGGTCACATATTTAGTTTAATGCTATTTGCTGAATTAATACATGAGTAGATAGTGACAGACTACTAAAAATTAGGTGAGGAAAAATTTGTAGTTCTTTTAGCAAACTCCAAGTGGCTGCATCCTGACTTACTGTCAACAACTCAAAGAACTTGAGCCTTGGATAATGCTTTTGAGGGTTTGTATTTTACTCTTTCCGTACAAGGGAATCCTCTCCCCTGAAATAACTACATTGTGGACCTGTGCGCCTGGGCCTTTGCACACTATTTAACCAAATGTCACTGCTTTCTTATTTTTAGGGCATTTGCTTTCCTTTCTACTCTCAGACCTCAATGGTACAGCAGAACCATTCCAGATCCAGCAAATAGTACTTGGGTAAAGAAGTATCCCATTGTAGAGGTAAGGTCCAAAATCACACTGGCTATAGTGCTAATGATAATCACTATATGATCTAAGGAAATCCCCCCAGGGAAGAGTCTGTGGGTGAGCTGATTTGGTAAGGAGTCATCAGTTTTCTTCTGGACTCAAGATCAGCCATGCATGAGAACTTCTGAAGCCCATGAGCATAAAACCCACTAGGCTTTATTTTTCCATGAGGTGTCATGCTCCTCCTCACTTCAATTTACTTCAAAGGAAGAAAGCAAGTCTTTTTGCCATTTAGATAATTGGCAAATTATCCAATTTATAAATGACTGATCCAAATTCAGGACAATTGAAGTTAACCTTCTCAATCTTGCTGGAGTACAGAACAGAGAAGTAAAAGCAACTGTTGGTTTTAGTTTTTTGTGGGAAGCCATTACACAAAGAAAAGGCTTTATGGAAGAGATGGCTCAGCAGACAAGTGAGAGCACTGAGGCTAAAGAAACAAAGTTTGCCACTACTTATGGGAGGGAGCAAGACAGGGGATCTCTGGAAGAGGGTTCAAAGTTGTGGCATCTGAAGAGCAAGACGGGAAGGAAGCCATATACCAATCTTTCCTGCTGTGTAGGCAGAGAGCTTCAAGATTCTTCTCTTGAATCTTGAAGCCAGAAGCCAGTGACCAGCCTCTGCTTACAGGAGCAGATCCTGCTCATCTCAGCTTTAGAGACTTAAGTCACTGCAGTTCACTCTTTGGACCTGGGTCTGGAGTGTCCTGCCTCTGCTGCTTACCTTGTGTGTTTTGGGTAACTTGCCCAACTATTTGAGCACCAAGCACCATCATATTGTATTCTATAGTTAAGAGTAAATAAGATAATACCATGTGAAGCAAATGCTTTTAACTTTTCTGTTGGAGCTTTTGGTTATGAGATAGGGTTCCACTCTGTAGCCCAGGTTGGCCTCAACTCGAAAATCCTCTTGCCTCAGACTTGTGCTTGAATCATGAGCACCACCCACCATGTCCACTTCTTTTTCAGTTTTCATTTTCTTCCCAAGAACAACCATACTTGAAGACTTCTATTCAGGGATTTTTGTTTCCATTAAGTTACAACAGCAAGAACAGTGACAATAATAGATATATATGTATAATATACTACATATTATGCACTTGTGAAGTACATAATTGTAGTGCATTAACATATTTATAACAATTATGCATTAACATTTATTTATAACATAATTATGCACCTGTGAAGTACATAATTGTACTGCATTAACATATTTATATATATATATAATATATATATATGTTTTTCGAGACAAGGTTTCTCTTGAGTGTCCTGGACTCACTTTGTAGACCAGGCTGGACTTGAACTCACAGTGATCCACCTGCCTCTGCCTCTCAAGTGCTGGGATTAAAGGCGTGCGCCACCACGCCCAACAATTACAGACAGCTGTGAACTGCCATGTGGGTGCTGGGATTTGAACCCGGGTCCTTTGGAAGAACAGTCAGTGCTCTTAACCACTGAGCCATCTCTCCAGCCCCTAGAACCTACATATTACTTCCTATGTAGCAGGCACTTTTAATCTCATCCATTGACAATTTATTGACAGCTGTAAGTCATACTATTATCCTCATTTTTCAGATGAGAAAACTGAGGCAAAGGACAAAATAACTTTCCCAATACCATTCACTGATAAATGATGGATCCTAAATTCATTTCCAAGCAGGATAAGACACTACACCTTACAATAGACCCCTAAACACAGGATGAGTGTTCCTAGTGGCCCATACCTCTGAGCTGAACAGACTTACTAGGAAGGTGTCCACACACTAGCCCTCACTCGATGACACAAAGACCTATGGAAATACCCAATGAGCCACATGCCTTAGAAGGTCCCTTGCTTGTGAGAGAGGATTCAAGTACCAAGATTTGTACCAACTGAGTTTGACAGGTACAGTGGAGGCAGTTCTGTGCTGGGTGAAAATACTGGCCTTCACATTGTAACCATGAACTGTGACTGGGAAATAGAGGCACACAGAGATGCCACAGGCCTGGACGAAATGTCAAGTAAGATGCCCAAAGGCTTAAGAGACAGTAAAGTAACAGCAATTAGCATGTAAACACATGCTCAAAGTCACATGGCAGAAGTACATTCATCATAAGTACAAGGAAAATGACACATATAAAGACACAGATCTATATATGCTTAAAGGATTTTTAACCCACTTATAAAGGTGTGTGTGGTACATGCATACAATGGGGAGGCTAAAATAAAGCAGGAGGGCCAATGTGGGCTCTCGTGAGACAAGTCTCACAAAAAAAAAAAACAATCAAAAATTTGTAACAATTGCTTATGGGGGAGATGACCTTTACAGAAGCCTACCAAATACAGAAGCACATTCTGGTGGCTGCCTCTTGAGAAAAAATGAGAATAGGAATCCTTTTTAATTTTTATTGTATATTCTTTTTTACCTCTGAGCTATGCACTTGTATTGTTTTGTAAAACTAAAAAGAGAACTGGAAAAAATTAAGTAGCTTTTATGAGTTGTAGAAATGCCTCAATGTTTATGAACCTCTTGCCGAAGACTGTTGGGCTGTTACCAGCACCCAAATGGTGGTGGCTCATGACCACCTTCTAGGATCCAATGACCTTTTCTTACTTCTGTGGGTAGAAGTGTACATGTGGCACAGACATACGCGCAGGTAAAACACTCACACACACAAAATAACTTCAATTTTTGTTTTTTGAGACAGGGTTTCTGTGTAGTCCTGGCTGTCCTAGAGCTCGCTCTATAGACCAGGCTGGCCTCAAATTCAGAGATTAACCTGCCTGTGCCTCGAGAGTGCTAGGATAGTAGGTATGCAAAACCTCAAAATTAGATTTAAGAATGAATAGTCTTTAAAAACTTAGTTGATGAAGGTTTTGAGGCAGCCCTAAACCCTCGATGGTTTGACCTCTGAAGTACATAGGTAGACTGTTTCTGAAGAAACATTGCACTCTTTGTGCCTGACTGAGGCAAAAAGCAGAATTAAAGCTACGAAGGAAAAAGCCAAACTACACAGAGGATCACTAAAATGTTTAACTATCTTGTACAAATCAGTCCACATGATATTCCTGAGCTCTGAGGTTAAAGGAACTTTCTAGAAGCCTGCCCTTAAAAAATGCTGAGGAGCTGCCAGTACTGCCCCACAGAAGTAGAATAGCTCACCTAATGACAACAGCTTTTCCTTTCTTGTTAACCTCCACGATGGGGTCCTCCCCACCCCCCCGCCACCCCCAAGGCAGCCTTGCTTTGGCAGTTACCATGAATGCCTGTTCCAGGACAGACCTACATGCCAGGGCCAGCTTGAGGATGATAGGGGAGAGATGACTTTTAAAAAAGGATGGAAGCTCTTTGGGGAACTCTGTCAGTGCCATCACTCCTTGACATTTGCCATGCCCAAAACTAAGGTGTGATCAAAGGTTAATTATACCAAGACCCTCTTGTGCAACTTGCTGTTTAATGAGAAAAAATGAGGCAGAGGCTGATCAAATATTCCCAGCCAAAGAATATCAAAGCTAGGACTTGTCTCCAGAATTTTCCCAGTCTGTTATGGCAGCCAAAGATTATCAAAGCTAGGATTCCCTTGCCTTAGCATGCACAAGCCCAGGTCTCAACAATGAAGTGTAGGGGGCAACAAACCAGAATGATGAATATACCAATTTCCTTTTACCACGTCCAACCTGGAAAACACTCCATCTCTCCAGCCTTTTCTTTCCACCTCCATGCCCCTGCCACTAGGGTAAAGGGGGTGGGGGTGGGGGTGATGGTGCAGCTTGATTCAAAGACTGATTGAAGGTAACCTGAGCAGCAAATCTGTCCTTAGCTGGAGAAAGCCAGGGATGGGAAGGGGAAGCAGGTAAATCTGGCTCTGACCTCTCAAATTTAAAGGCCCAGTTTCTCCCCTGAGGCTGAGGCAGGGCAGGGTGTGAGGTTTTAGAAACCTGGTTGCCAAAGTGACTGACCTACAATCCATTCTTCCTTCTCCCAGGAGAAGACCCAGTTACCTATGGACAGTCTCCTGATGGCATGTCCCACTCCTGAAGAGCCTGAGCCCTTGATCATCAATGAGGTCCTTTACCAAATGATCCCAGTCACACAACCCTATTGCTCCAAAAAAGGTCAAGGGTTCCAAGGTTACTCTTCCTCCCAGGAAGACACAATATACATTGCCTCCAGTCCACAACCTACAGGAACTCTCACAGCTGAGACAAGACAACTAGTAAATCTATACAAGGTGCTGGGAAGCAGGGAACCTGACTCCACAGTGGGCAATCTGACCAGCCTCTTGACAGTCACCCCACTGGACTACCTTCCCAGCCATGAAGGCTATTTACCCTCCAACATAGAAGATCTTTCTTCACATGAGGCTCCCCCAACTGATTCTTTAGACCTGGAGCATCAACACATTTCTCTATCCATTTTTGCATCAAGTTCTCTCCACCACCCACTCACTTTCTGTGGTGACAGGCTGACTCTAGATCAGTTAAAGATGGGGTATAACTCCTTCATGACAAGTAATGAGGCTTGACACCTAGAAAGTCAGTGCACCCCATTAGAATTCCAAGGGCAGCACGACCATCTTTGGTAGTGTCAGGCCTGTCTGTAGTTTTAAGGACTGTGCAAGCCGGCTGTCTCTGGATTACATTAGCTCTACCATAAGGACATAAAGGTCACAGACACGGATGAACGTCAATATAAAAGGGCCCCCAAGATAGTCATGGGATTATCATTTGTGGAATACACACCATTTATCTGAGGTGTTTCACCTTTAACTTCTCTCCATCAGTATCAGCTTGCTGGAGAATTGCCTCTGCTCTTACTCCTTGTTTCCATGTGCAGCCTTCAATACCAGAGATCTCTGGGTCTAAAGCCCCAATCCACAAGAACCCAGACCTTGCTATTTTGCTTCTTTATAACTATGACCTGACTCAGCACCCTCTCCTTTCACACAGCTGGCAATGTCAAGTGCCACTCTAACTCCTTACCAAAAGGACATGATGAGATGTCCAAGACCGAATTTTCTTAAAATGTGAAGCCTATCTTCACCCCATCCTCTCCAGTAACACTACTTTTCTGTTTGTACTTTCATTTAACAAAGTATCTATTGCAAATCAGTACTTCCTTTACTAACCTGCCAAATTAGCAATGTGTCCATATAACCAAGTCTTATAAACTGTTCTTAGCCTTTGTTTATCAAACTCCCTATGCAGCTCTAGAAATTGAAGCTATTTGGTTAACACAAAAATATCCTTACTTTCTGCTATTCCTGACTTAATTTCCAGTCCTTTTCAAAGTATTAAGCACTTCCCATGTCTACTCTACCTTTACTGTCCAGTGGTCCCACAGATTTCCTTGACATTCTGTTAGCCAATTCAGTTTTGGCATCTCTACACCCATCAAGTGCCCTTAGCAGGATCCCATGACAAGCCACCATCTTAGAAGCAGGACGATGTATAACTTAACAATGTAGTGAACTGCTGTTGTGATCTGGCTCAACTTTCTCTTCACTCAAAGCCCTAGGAGATTTTGAAGTCCTGGTTTCCCAACTCACTGTAAGTTGAATCCATGTAAGGCTGAATGCCTCTTCCATGCCTTCCTTAGTCCAACCAACTCGGCAGGGTCTTCCCAATAGTGCTTGGTTGTGTCACCTGTCATCACTTCTGTTGGCTAATTCAGTGAGCTGGCTTCCCATCCCGTTTTGCACAAGTGTTACCGAAAGAACCACTGAAACAAATGGGTCTTTCCTACTTTTAAGGTACATTAGCATGTCTCACTTCTTCCCCTTGACCCTTAGATAAAACTTCAAATAAAGTTTCAAGTCTTTCATTCCTCAGTATTTCAATTCTATAACACATTCCACCACCAACTTAGTCTTTCTAATTAATTGTATACCACCAAAGGAATTCATGGGAATCTCCCTGGTTTTTCATTTTGTTTAAAGGTATGGGAGTAGAATTTAAGTGTTGTTAGACAAACTCCCCTAAGCTATAGCCAAACAAGTTCAGGTTGGGATCCCCAAGCCACCCTGAAAATAGCTCTTTCCCAGAAGCCAGGATCTTCCTTCCTAGTCCTGCCTTGCAGTTTAGTGGAGTCTCAGACTTAATCCCTCATGTCACTTCTCCCCCAGTCTTAACCCCACCACCACTTTTTAGCTCCCACTAAGGCTACAACCACAGCTCATCCATGTCCTGGAGTCAGGAAAACAAATGCCATTTGTTTGTTTCTCCCCCTGGCTAGTGCCTGTTCTTTTGAGTCACTTGAAAGCTGTCTACAGTTCCCATATGAAAGGTGGAGCTCTCCAAAGGTTTATTTTCCTTCTACCCTACAGGATTCATGCTCACTTTAAGCTTCTTTATGAAAAACCTTGCTTGAGAAGGTAGAACTTCTGGAATAAAGCACCTTCACTTAAGAGTTTAGAAAACACCTTCCTTCTTTTCTAAAATAGAAAAGCAATTCAGACTAAGACATAGCTCAGTGATCAACCACTAGCTTATCAAACTTAGGTTTGATTCCCCAGAAGCAGGGCTGAAGGTGATGTTTCCAATTTGAGTGATGGGAAGAATCAAGTTGAAACATATAGCTTACAGCAAAATAAATTATAAAACACAAAAATAGGTCCCTTAATTGAGCACTCATACAGGTAACCAACTCTGTACTTCAATGACACAAAGTACATAACCACTAAGTGTAGTCAACTGTAATTTTCAGAGAGCAAAGATTAGAGAACGTTACCTAGCATTAATCAGAGAAAATGGCATTAGTGGACCCATTCTGAAAGGCAGCTGTTAAGTCAATAAAATTCTAACAACTCAATTTTCATCGCCCTAACACAGGACTTCAACAGGAAACTAAAATGGTGGACCTTTTAATTTAAGATAAGTAGTGACTATCTGTACAGTAAAAATACTGTAGTGGAATCTGATTCTGCATTATTTTGACTTCTAAAACAAATGAAAACCTAATTAAACTCCACTGTGCAACTGGATTCTGTGATACATTTTCCTTTTAGTGATGGTAATAAAACTCAGCCGGACCGTCGTGGCACATTTTTAATCCCAGCACTTGGGAGGCAGAGGCAGGCAGATCTTTGTGAGTTCGAGGCCAGCCTACTCTACAAAATGAGTACAGGACAGCCAGGGCTACACAGAAAAACCCTGTCTGGGGAGGGGGGGAGAATAAAACCCATGGACTTGTACATGTTAGGGCTACAGACTTAAGTCTTTTACATTTAAGATAGGGCATAAAACTGACTTTAAAAAGCATACTGTTGGGGCTGGAGAGATGGCTCAGCAGTTAAGAGGTTAAGAACACTGTTTGAGCCGGGCGGTGGTGGCACACGCCTTTAATCCCAGCACTTGGGAGGCAGAGGCAGGTGGATCTTTGCGAGTTCAAGGCCAGCCTGGTCTACAAAGCAAGTCCAGGACAGCCAGAGCTGTTAAACAGAGAAACCCTGTCTCGAAAAACCAAAAAAAAAAAAAAAAAAGAACACTGTTTGCTCTTGCAGAGGTCCAGAGTTCAATTCCCAGCAACCACTTGGGGAGCTTACAAACATCCTGGAATCTGATGCCCTCTTCTGGCATGAAAGGGTACATGCAGATAGAGCTCTCAACTATGTAAAATAAAGAGAAAAAAATCAACAAAAAGCATATTGTGTAGACAGCTCAGTGGTTCAGAGCAATTGCTCTTGGAAAGGGTACAGTTTCCACTCCCAACACCAATATGGCATCTACTGATAACTCCACTTCCAGATCTGATACCCTCCATAGTCATGACATGCACAGTACACACACTTTCACCTAAAACACTCATACACATAAAATGAAAACAAGTCTACAATGGCTCAAAACTTCCTGTTAAGTCTAGCTTGGAGGGGGGAGGGTGATTTGCAATCCAATGCCTCTTCCTTCTATATGCAAGTGAACATGACCATACAAATCCACTGACCTAAAACTCTACTACTCCTGGTACCGACTTCTGTATGTTTGCTTTTTATTGGTTATGACACATCATGACCATAAGGGTTTATTTATTTATTTTATTGGTTATGACACATCATGACCATAAGGGTTTATTTGGTTTATATGTCCCAATCACAAAGCACCACTGAGGGAAGCCAGGACAGGAGCTGAAGCAGAAACCATAGAGGAGCACTGCTTACTGACTTACCTCAGCACTCATCTTCCAAGCTCCCATAAAACACCCCATTAAGCTTTTGAGCACTTCCACCAAAGGAGCAAGGTAAGGGCTATCACAGTATTCCACTCCCAGTAACAATCTGTGCCCTAGTTGCTTTCTGTTGCTGTGATAAAACGCTAACCAAAGGCAGCTTGAGTCAAGTGTTTATTTGGTTTATACATTCCAATCACTGTGCACGACCATCACCGAGGAAGTCGGAAAAGGAACTTCGAGGCAGGAGCTGAAGCAGGAGATCAGTATCACTCAGTATCACTATTCACTGGTTTGTTTGGCTTTTATACAACCCAGGAATATGGGGTGGCACATACCCTTTTAAGCTGGGCCTTCCCACATCAACCATTAACCAAGAAGATACACCACAGATTTCAATAGAGGCCAATTTAACATGAGCTCGAGGTTCCTATTCCCCGCAACAACTCCACTTGTGTAAAGCTGACAAAAAACCAAAAACCTAACCATGACGCTGATAAATAAATCATTATGCTCCCTGGCCCCAGCCCCTTGGGAGTTGTAAACAGGTTTTTAGGCAGGTCCCTGCTATGTAACAAGACTACCCTTAAGTTCATAACCTTAAACTCAGCCTCAAGTACCACCAAGCCTAGCACATGCCCTTTAAACACTGAAAATAAACTTTTACCTAATAATCCTACCTAATTTACACAAAGGATGGCATAAGTTATTTAAGTAAAAAAGAGATGTCTTAATTTTGTGCTATGAATAAGTTGTTGAAAGTCAGTAAAAACTGTCCTTTTCTTTTTTTTTAAGTACTTATTATGTATATGAATGCTCTATCTGCATGCACACCTGCATTCCAGAAGAGGGCATCAGTTCACATTACAGATGGTTGTGAGCCACCATGTGGTTGCTGGGAATTGAACTCAGGACCTCGGGAAGAGCAGCCAGTGCTCTTAACCACTGAGCCATTTCTTCAGCCCTCCTTTTCTTTCTTTACTCTATAGTGATCGTTTTACTTTGTGCTTTCAGGAAATATGTAACTAAGAAACACTATTAATCCTGAGCCTCGAGAATATTTTCACTAAAGACTTTAATTCCAGTACTCAAGAGGGAGAGCCCAGCCTGGTCTTGGTCTACATACATAGCAAGTTCCAGGCATTAAGGGTTCCCAGCCAATAAGAAATGCATACTGCAACCCAATTTTTAAAAACTGTAAAATCTAGCCGGGCGGTGGTGGCGCACGCCTTTAATCCCAGCACTTGGGAGGCAGAGGCAGGCGGATCTTTGTGAGTTCGAGGCCAGCCTGGTCTACAAAGCGAGTCCAGGACAGCCAAGGATACACAGAGAAACCCTGTCTCGAAAAACCAAAAAAAAAAAAAAGAAAAAACTGTAAAATCTATCTGTGAAGCTAATTATAAGCAAGAAAAACCTTGTTTACTATTCACTTGATTAACTTCAGATTTAATCATCCCTTTCATTAATATGTGGGACTCTCCAAGATTTCATTTAGAAACAGAAGTCATTCTGTTTTTATTCCACAAGAAAGTAAGATCATTGACTTCTTTCTTTCCCTAAAACTGCAGTAAATCCTGGTTTCCCTTACCTTGTATACCTCAATTTGATTATTTTCAATTCCTACAAAGTCAGAAAATTAGCATTTTGCCTTTCTCAGAGACATGATTAAGAGCACAATAAACTAAATATCAAGAGACTGACAAAGCTGAAAACAGAAAGCATCTGTGCTCTTCTGTAACTAGGAACTGTTGGTTAAACTACTCAGTCAGGTTTAATAGCTATTTTCTCTAAAACAGTGAAAATTACCTCCACTTCTTTACTTTTAAAAATGATATGCATGGAGCCTAGGTCTATCACTATTAGTAAAAAAATAATCTAGATTCAATTTTATATAGTGAACAAGTGTCATTTGCTTTTGAAGGCATAGTACACTGTGAGGCACATACTACATAACTATTAAGAATATGGATTCAAGCCGGGCAGTGGTGGCGCACGCCTTTAATCCCAGCACTTGGGAGGCAGAGGCAGGC
>CAJQZJ010012579.1:10052870-10079633 GCA_907164525.1 Lophiomys imhausi
AAAAAAAAAAAAAAGAATATGGATTCGCCATTCCACCCCCACACTGACAGAAGGGCACTGAACTGCCCAAGTCTCCCACAGCAAAATTGTCTAACTTTATATTAGATATTAGCACCTAAGTAAACCCTTAATGAATACATAAGGAATACATTTAAAAGGTATATAAAATCAGCTTGAAGCTACTAGAAATTCTGGAATTCAGGAAAAATATTTAAGAGCTGCCAAATATGGTAACGAATGTCTATAATCCTCTCAAACAATCCAGGCTGGAGATCCCCCACTTTCGTGCCAGCTTGTGATACCGAGCAAAGCAGTGTCTCTAGAAAAACTCACTCAAATCCCATCCAATTTCCTATTATCCCACTCAACTTTCTGTTGCTAACAATACACTTAATTTCACAAGTCATGGAGACCTTAGCTTGCTCATGTACACAATGGGAGAAAACTCACATCTTCTTGAACCTATTTATGGAATTCATTAAAGAGTCCCATCACTTCAACAAACCGTCACCAAACAAAACCGTTTTCTCTGGATTCTAGGTATTTAAAAAAAAAAGTCTCAGTACTCACTGGCTAGAAGCATATTCTGTCCCTGACAAAACTCAAAAAAATTAACCTTGACTACTTTCGCTTATGTGCATGAAAATAAATTCCTTCAAATTAGCTATTAGCATTACATTTTAGAAATAACTGCAACTACATGCCAAGTGACATGGTGCAAACTAATTCAAGCTACCATATCTTGTTTAAAATGGCAAAACCAGGGGCTGGAATTAATTCCAGCTCTAAGGAATCGAATGTCCTCTTCTGAACTAAGTGGGAATCTACACTCTCACATGCTCAAAGATAACACACACACACAAAATCTTTAAAACAAATTACATCGCTGCGTCTTTGTTTTGTTTTACTATGGGCAAATAAACTGGCTACCAAATGGAAAATTTAGCCCCACTTTGGATAAATTGACAAGGATTGTTTCAAGAGTAGCATGACTTAATGCATATAGAGGTAAATAAATTTTTATTTTAAAGAAACTCTTACATTTGGGCCTGGGACGATAACCTAGATCAGGGAACAGCAGAGACAGTGAGGGCACAGCTAGCAATGCCTACTTGTACTTTAGAAAGCAGCCTCTTATTTATCCCAACAAAACCTGACAATTCATGTTGAAGTAATGCTTGGTGACAGAACATGTGTCTATGATGCACAATTCCCTACCATTTCAAATCAACCTTAAAAAAAAAAAAAAAAAAACCTGACAAGTGGTTTTGCCAATGCAGATAAACTAAGGCTGTTCAATAAGGTAATAATACTTTACTGTCTTGTTAGTAGACTCATCAAGGCATACTAGCAGTCTGGTTTTGGGGCTTTTAGTTAAAGAGATGATATTCAGACTTATTTAACATTTACATACTAATTTCACTATAATTACAAAGATTTGGGGTAGAACACATCATCTTCTGAACTTTTCCTCTACTGTGGTTATGGGGGTGACAGAAGCAGAACTTCATGTGTCTGTCATAGGTATAATATACCAGTTAACTCAGTTTCTGGTGCACTCTCAGGTCTGTCTAGATAAGCCTGTATTGTCTTACCTTTAAAGCCAATTATCAGTAAGGTTCTTGCAGTCACATTTTAAAGTTAATGCCTGGTTTCTTTCACCTGCTAATGCTCTAAAGACATCTTTAAATTTCAACACAAAATACTTACACTTTACTTGCAAAATCAGTGTAACATTTTTTCTATTTCATCAATCATCTCTAGTAATTATAAAAATAATCAGAAGGAATAAGCAATAGTCTCTCTCCAAACTCACACCAAAAATAAACCAGAAACATTCACAACTCTGGGTAGTACCTGTCTTAAACGGAATAAAATGGAGTGTAGAACCTCTTGGCACATTTAAGATCTCTGAACAGCCCCAGATAGTATTCAACTAATAAATTATGCCCTCCCATCAATACAAGCTGGAAATGTACCAAAAATTTCAACTGATAGCCGGGCGGTGGTGGCGCACGCCTTTAATCCCAGCACTTGGGAGGCAGAGGCAGGCGGATCTTTGTGAGTTCGAGGCCAGCCTGGTCTACAAAGCGAGTCCAGGACAGCCAGAGATATTCAGAGAAACCCTGTCTCGAAAAAATCAAAACAAAAAAAAAAAAATTTCAACTGATACCATTTATATTTAAAAGCATTAAAGCCATTATATCCGCTCTTGAAATTATTGTACTAACATCCCCAATTCTGTCACTAAGTATCCCTCACAAATATATGACTCAGTGGTTTTATCACATAAGAACCTCACATGGTATCGTAACATTCAAAAACCATACAAGTAAGATTATCTTGTGAGTACAGAGATCAGAAAAAAAGGAAGCCAAGAAACAAGGGGCTCCCACTTGACTGCTTTTATCTTTAAGGAGCATGAAAATAAATTGTTCTTTTCAACAGAAACTTTACATTTAGCTCTTGACTAAGTGATCCTAAGGAAACTCACAGGTATCAGACAGAAATAATGAACCAACTTCTTCAAATTCAGCCTACTTTGAAAGTTTGCAATATAACAAATGTTGCTATGTGTTTTCTGGTGACAGTGACTCAGTGAGTCCAACTTTTGTTTCTAAAAGCAGGTGTTTTCTATAACATTTGCTGGAAATATGAATTTATAAAGATGTACTATTAAAAATGAATTAGGATACTTGAAAGTTTAAATATACTGACTTAAGGGCACATATGCTACAATCTCAAAGGGGCCAACAAATCTACATGGACTAATCCTTGCCTCTGAAAAGCAGGTATTGAACATGTGAAACAACAGACATCAACACTAGTACAGAACATGTGCAGCCTAAGTCACCAGCACAAGTCTATCTTTCAAAAAACAAAAAAACCTAAGCTGTCACTCACTGACAATCAGATTAATGCAATTAAATGAATGAATGTACTATATAGTATCTTTTAGATGTGTACATGAAAACCAATCATCTAGCTAGCAAATATAAGACTTTAGATCTCCAGTATTTTTATAATTAAACAGGGACTTAAAAAAAACTGATAGCTGGGTGTGGTGGCACACGTCTTTAATCCAAGCGCTCAGGAGGCAGATGCATTGTGGATCCTCTGTGAGTTCAAGGCCAGCCTGGTCTACAGAGTCCAGGATAGCCAGGGTTCTGTTACACAGAGAAACCTTGTCTTGAAAAATTGAAAAACCAAAACAAAAGACAAAACAACAAAAAAAAAACTATTGACAACTTTCAAGTCTTAAAGCTTTGAATAAAATGCCTTCCCTGTTTAGTCAATAAAAGTGAATAAAATACCCTAGAAAGCCTGTTTTTTTTTAATCATTCTATGTACGTACTTTTTAAATAAGCAGTGAAGCTTCTGTTCAAAGGGGTGATCGATTACCTATTTTCTAATGGAGGAAACAGAAAGTGATACTTAACACTTTGTGTTCAACATTTATCTGTCAAATCATGACCAAATCACAACATATAGGAAGTTCATAAACAAGATACTTGTTTTGTATTTAGTGGATGGTATTGCTGTTCTAAACTAAAAGTAAACCTGGTTCTGAAATACTAAAAGTTAAGATACTTTTCCATGTGAGTACACTAACCAATGAGTACCCTTTGGTTTTTATAAAACAAGAAGACTGTTGATTACGGATAATCATTTTGATTTGGAGGACTTTCATTCACAAATACCAAATGTTCAGAGTCAATTTTATACAAGTTTAACTATTAGGTATTAAACTAACTTACTCTGCCCACCTTTTTCAAGAGAAGATAAAATCCATACCTACCCACAAAACTATTTCACTGAACACAGGCTGTATCTATTGACAATAAGTAGCTTACAAGTTCCAAAAGCAGTGTTTAGTTTTACTTTTAAAATGGGACCATACATTTTAAAAGTAAATATAGGTGAATCAGGTATAATTTGAACTAATAAACCATGCATGACCCAAAAGCTAATAAATCAATGTGTTTTGAATTTGTTCAAGTACTGGCATTTCTGTATAAAGATTTAGTATATATCAGCTATCATAAATGTGAAAAAAACCTCAACTTCCAAATGAAAATATAGTTAAAATACATAGTGGTTAGTATTTCACGCAGCATAAAATCTGGTAAATCAGAAGTTTACATGTCCCAGCTGACCATGTGTGAAAATGCAAAGCAGGTATTAAAACCAGTATATGTCCAATATTTAAAACCAGCTTGTAATTGAAGGAACATCTAAATCCGTAATTAAAAACCACAAATGAAGTGAAAGCTTTAAACTGGTACACACTGTTCACACCTATATTTCAAGTTTGGAAATGCATATTTGCAAGCAGCAATACAAAAGTATTCATGAAGAATGCATAATCTCTGAAAATTATGAAAACATCCCTGCTACCAATACATTTCTAAATACAAAACTGACTAACATATTTGTTACTTCTGTGTAGCTAGAGAAGTTCGTTTTCAAAACAGATAAAATTCAGTCTTTAGGTGTGAATGGTATGAATGACAGTCTTTTTTTTTTTAATTCTTAGTTGTTTGGGATCCTTAAGCATGCAAAGCTTTGAACAGGAGGGTCCACAAAGGAACCAGTGTTGTATTATGGCATCCAGTTAGGCCAGAGCTGGGAATGCCTCTGGGTCATCGACATCAGGAGCAGAAGCACTTGACTGAGAGGGGAAAAAAAAAAACAAACAAAAAATTAACCACAATTCTCAATTCTTGAAAATAGCCTGCTAGTGTCTATATTTAGACAGTGAATTCTAAAAATCTTCATGTTAAAACACTACGCATAGTAAACCAAAGCTTTTACTTTAAAAACAAAATTGTAAATCAGAATAAAACTACATATATTTGCAATGAGTTTCTTTCTCCAATGAACTATTTTAATTACCTGACATGCTAGGGATCATATGCAAGGCTTGTATTGTACATACTAGATTAAGTGTTCTACCACAGGGTGATACATTCCCTCCTCCCAAGACAAAAGTTTGCCACTTATAGCCCAGACCACCTTCAAATTCATGATCAGCCCATCTTCCAAGTGCTGGAATTATGGTATATGCTACCATACTAGGCTTACTTCTGACTACAGATAAGTAGATTCACATGCAACATGTGGGGTTCACACTTTGTTACTAATTTTATACTTTTCATTTTGCAACATAAGAGTGTTATCAATATAAAAAGAGCATGTTTAGAAATCAGTAGGCAATTTAATTAGCACATTCAACATTAGAAAAGAACCCAACTGTTTACATAAAGCCTGAAAAAAAAAAACAAATTACTAAAAACACTCATATATGTAAAACCGTCCTCTTTAAAAAGTCAGAAAAGTACCAAGATGATGACAAAATCTAGCATTATTATCACACCATTATATGCAGAAAGACTCCAAAGAAACAAGAAAGTGGTTCTCAGCCTATGGGTTATGACCCCTTTGTATATATGTGAAATGACTCTTTTACAGAGGTTGCATATCAGATATTTACATGATTCATAGCAGTAGTAAAATTACTTATTAATCAGCAATGAAAACAATTTAATGGTTGGGGGTCACCATAGCATGAGAAATTATATTAAAGGGTTGCAACATTAGATGGTTACTTTTTAAACAACAACAAAAAACAATTACTGAGCCATGTGTAGTGATGCAGGTCTTTAATCCCAGCATTTGGGACGCAGATGGCTACATGGTGAGTTCCGGGACAGGTAGGTTGTAAAGTGAGACAAATCTCCCCAACCCAGCCGGGCGGTGGTGGCGCACGCCTTTAATCCCAGCACTTGGGAGGCGGAGGCAGAGGCAGGCGGATCTTTGCAAGTTCGAGGCCAGCCTGGTCTACAAAGCGAGTCCAGGACAGCCAGAGCTGTTAAACAGAGAAAACCTGTCTCGAAAAACCAAAAAAAAAAAAAAAAAAATCTCCCCAACCCCAAAAAAAGAGGCACCAAAACTAATTAACTAATTCAATAGTCTATGATGTACTTTAAACTGGACATTGAGGTTATCTTTAATAATCTGTCAACAGGCAATTCATAATTCAAAATCAACTCCTTGGGCATCTATTAAAATTCTAATGAAGAAATTTAGAGTGGAGTTTGTATCAAAGTCGCAAGCCTTGGAATGATGAGTCCTGGCTGCAGGTTTAGGGATGCCCTGAAGCACCCATGAACAAAAATAACATTGAATTCTACTGTTTTTGTTGCTGTTGTTTTTCATTTCCCTATGAAGACCTGGCTGGTCTCAAATTCAGAAAACTCTGACTGCCTCTGTCTTTTAAATGAAGGACTGAAGGCATACAGCCTCTGCCACCACCTGGTTTGAATCCCACTATTAAAATAATGGCATAGACTAGTGTTTCAGGGACACTTTTGCAATCTTATAAACTTGCTCTATATCTGGATTTATTCAGCAATGAGGATACCCCCAGAGTAAAAAGAAATTATACCAGCACACAAAAAGTGTTAACACAGCTCCATGACAAGCAATGTAAGAATTCAATAGTACCCAAAAAAAGAGAGCGAGAGAGGGAAAGAGAAAACCCAGACATGGTGGCGCACGCCTTTAATCTCAGCATGTGGGAGGCAGAGGCAGATGGATCTCTGTAAGTTCAAGGCCAGCCTCCAGTGAGTCCAGGACAGCCAGGACTACACAGAGAAACCCTGTCTCAAAAAACAAAACAAAAAAAGATTTCAATAGTATGTTTAATTTAACTCACTGGCAGCACTACTCTAATCATTAAGGTACTTTAAAAGAAAATAAACAAACAAACCAGAACGGAGGTACACACATTTAATCCCAGCACTCCATAGTCAAAAGACAGGGAAACTTCTGAGTTCAAAGACAGCCTGGTCTACATAGTGAGGTCCAGGCTCATAACATAACAAGCTAGAGCTCCACAGTGAACCCTCGTCTCAAATGTTATTTCTTGAAAATAAGTTACTTTTTTTTTTTCCTTCAAGTTACATCTCAATCATAATCGCCTCCTTACACCTCCCTCCAGTCCCACCCTCGTCCCCAACAACCCCACTCCACTTTTTTTTTTAAATATTTTATTTATTTATTTATTAGGTATACAATATTCTGTCTGCATGTATGCCTGCAGTCCAGAAGAGGGCACCAGATCCGATTATAGATGGTTGTGAGCCACCATGTGGTTGCTGGGAATTGAACTCAGGACCTTTGGAAGAGCAGACAGTGCTCTTAACCGCTGAGCCACCTCTCCAGCCCCCCACTCCACTTTTTAAGTTTAAGATTTATCTTTTTCTCCCCAACAGCTCCTCCGTTCAGTCCAACAACTGGCTCTTCTTCCTCTTATAACAACAAATACAATACAAAACAACAAAAATAATTAGGCCACAATTATGAGAATTATAAGGCTTGGCATACATTCCCAATGTCCAGTCCATACGTATTTGGGAACTGACTTAACATTCTATTTAGGAGGAGAGATTACAAGTTGTTAAATTGTCTTGTTAAATAGGTTTTTGAGGTTAGACCCAAGGATTTCTTTCCCTTTTTCTTTTCTGTATCCTTCTCTCCTATGTAGGGGTGAAAAGACTTGAGAAAAAAATGGGATATAGAAATGATAAAGAAAAAGGGACAGATTATTGAATATGCTCTTATATCTTTGTATACTGATAGAAAATTAAGATTATATTTGGCTACATCGGTCAGTACTGATCTTTGTATAATGATAAAAAGTTACTTGTTTCTTTACTTCTGTTTATCTCCCACCTTCCAAAATATCTAGCCAGTAATCTCTTACAAAATTGCTTAAAACAGAAATGGCGTCTGTTTGTGATTACCTTATCAGTCCTGCTGCCACGGTTTGGACGACCACCACGTCCACGTCCACCACGTCCTCCCCTGCCACCACGTCCTGGGCGGCCTAGGTCTCCAAAATTAATCTCCAGTTGAGACGTTATATCATTTGCTGGCTTCCGGAAATGATGGTCCATAACTGAATCTTCAGCATGAGCCTAAAATGTCAAATGAAGGTCCTTGTGAATCAATATAAAATACTGAAAAATGTCTAAACATGTACTTTGTGTAAATGAATATCCACTAGCTAGCTCTATAGGTATTAAGTTCATTTGGGGTTCAGGTAGTGACCATGAAGAACGAATTCTCTCTAGCTTTCCTTTATCACAAATGTCTCTGAATTTCAAGTGACTGTAATAGTCCTTTTTTATTTGTTTTGTTTTTCAAGACAGGGTTTCTCTGTATATCCCAGGCTGTCCTGGACTCACTTTGTGGTATGCCACCACGCCCGGCAATTACAGACAGCTGTGAACTGCCATGTGGGTGCTGGGATTTGAACCTAGAACCTTTGGAAGAGCAGTCAGTGTTCTTAATTGATGAGCCATCTCTCCTGTCAATACCAGCCATCCTTTATATATAATCCTCAATCTTCAGCAGGAAATCTAAGTGACATTTAAAACAGGTCCTTCCAATTGGGGTTCCAATGTAAATCCCTGATGACCCTTTGGTACAGTTTCTACTAGTGATAAATCTGAAGGGTTTTTAAAAAATATCCTTCCAAACTAGGACATCCTACCCCAAGGTTGAATGTACAATGACTAAGTTTTGTTGTTTACATAACAATTATAGGTTGAGCAAGCATGCCTACTTCAAAAAAATGTTTTGTGCACCATTATTTTCAAATTAGGGATGCTCTGTGCAAATATCCCAAAATCTGAAACATGTTTGGTTTTAAGCATTTTAAACAAGGATTACTCGTCTGTCCCTGTTCCTTCACATAAACTGCCCCAACTTCAAGTCAAACAATATAAACTTTACATAAGAGACTCTTGGAACTATAAATAAATCCACTAAAAAAACTTTATCAGCTGGGCAGTGGTGGCGCACGCCTTTAATCCCAGCACTTGGGAGGCAGAGGCAGGCGGATCTTTGTGAGTTCGAGGCCAGCCTGGTCTACAAAGTGAGTCCAGGACAGCCAAGGATACACAGAGAAACCCTGTCTCGAAAAACCAAAAAAAAAAAAACATTAGTTACATTACATTATACTGGGTATAATATACATTATAATTTGGGTAAATTAAATTTCCATCCCTTTAGTTATGACAGCTCAATTTAAAGGCAATAGTTCTTCAAATATAAATCTTAAGGAAATCTAAAAAAATAAAAGATAAAAATATAAATCTACAAAGACAGTAGGTAAACTAAAAACCATTTTTACAGCTTGTCTTTTTATCTGGATTTAAATGTTTGATATTTCAAACCATTGATGCCATTTATTAATTTTCTATAAACATGAGCCTGAATGGGTTTATTACAAAGAAGTTTTGTTGCTCAGGTCACATTCCTAACTTTCGGCTTGACTTCCAGAATGTGATGACACCAAACAAATACAACCCACTCACCTCTCTAGAGCATCTAGGTGGTCAACTTGTTGATCCCTGTTCTGTCAGTACAATGATTCAGATTATCACTTCCAAAAGCACATTTCTTCCTTCTCCGAACAACCCCATTATTTGTCAGTGTTAAACCAGTAAGCCCATATTTAAGCAAGTTTCACATCACAAAGGCAAAATAAATGTTTGACCAAAAAGTGATTTGATAAATGTCAAAGCTTCATTTTTCAAAACCAACTGAGTATTTTATAATTTTCAAAATTTCCTAATCATATCTCTTTAATTTATATAATAATACAGGAGTCCCCAATATTTGGAGAAGATATTAAAACCCAGGAAATGCCTGGAACCAGACAGTACTAAATCCTACACTATGCTGCTTTATTCCTATATATGAACTATTAGGTAACTAGTGGGCAAGGAGTATACACAATACAGATAAAATTGTGAATCCATGATTCCCACCTCAGACAATACAGTAAAATCTTAAGCCTTCTTCCACACTGTTCAGAATGGCATGCATTAAGATTTCTACAATTTCCTATTTAGTACTTTTGGACCTTAGTTGACTACAGGTTAACTGAAAACAGAAGACAAAAATCTACGCATAAATTGGACTGCTGTAGTTTTCCACAAAGTTCAGAGTAAAATATTTCAAATTGGGACACATAACTTAACACATCGATTAATTACCTAATATTACAACTACATCTTTTATTTTAACAGATTGTTTACTTTAAATGGAAATTTCTACATTAATTTTCAGTTCAATCAGGATTTCCATCCATATTGTTCTACTCATAAATTAACAATATGCAAGAAATGGGATAAGAAAAATTCATTCAGGCCGGCCATGTTGGTACACACCTTCAATTCCAGCAACTCGGGAGGCAGAGGCAGGTGGATCTCTGTAGAGGCTAGCCTAGTCTACAAGGCAAGTTCCACGACAACCAGGGCTACACAGAGAAACCCTGCCTTGAAAAAACAACCTGCCCCCAAAAAACAAACAAAAAAAATCATTCTAATGAAACAAAATGTGTTTTTGCTTTTTAAGACTTAGTGTAAGACAATTTCCTCATTTATGTTTTTATGGAGTAAATGTTAAAAACCACCCCTTCTCTAAAACCACTCTATTTAACCTCAATTCTATTTAACAATGTTTCTCATGCTGGCCTCAGCCATTTGTATGTTTAATAAACCAAAACACATTAAATAGAAATTGAGTGCTAGAGGTTATGACTCAATGGCAGAACATGTGCTTTAGCATGTTTGAAGCCCTGGGCTCAATCCTCAATATCAGTTAAGTGCTAAGATAAACAAAATCTTATTAAATTTTATCAATTATAGGCTGCCTTCCTAACTTTTAAAATTTCTGACACAGCCCAATTTATGACATGAATAAATGCATGTATCAAAAAGGCCAGAAAAGCTGCTAGAGATAACTTGTAAGAAATAATGTTTTGGGCTGGAGAGATGGCTCAGAGGTTAAGAGCACTGGCTGCTTCTTACAGAGTTCAATTCCCAGCAACCACATGGTGGCTCACAACCATCTATAATGGGATCTGGTGCCCTCTTTTGGCCTGCAGGCATACATGCAGACAGAACACTGTATACATAATAAAAAATAAATAAAATCTTTTAAAAAAATGTGTTGGTCGAGAGGTAACTTGAAGTAATGTTAAAAAGGAGAAAGAAATAATGTGTTTGGTTAGATTTATATTTACATAAGTCTGAGCCTTCAACATGACTTTCTCAAATATTTACATTAGTTTCCATGTTTCTTAGATAAAAGAAATTCTAATTAAATATACCATTCCATAGTAAGGAAAAATACTAACATTTCCTGGGTTCTGAATATTTTTCTTTCTGAACAAGTTATCTATGCCAAAAAAAAAAGCCTAAAATAACTTAAAGGTTGTCTGTATTGGATGGGCAGTGACGGTGAATGCCTTTAATCCAACACTTGGAAGGGAGAAGCATTGGTAGAGAGAATCAGGTGGGTACGAGTTCAAGCCCACCATGATCTACATTCCAGGACAGTAAGAGCTAGACAGGAAAATCCTATCTTGAAAAAAAACTGAAGTTATTCATGAAAATTAAAACAAAAATTAAAATTCAAGTCACATCTGAACAAATTAATTTTACCTCTTCACTTTTTGATTTATGCAGAACAAATCCCTTTTTCCATTGTCCATCAGCACCTTCATTTGGTTTTCGGATATTAAATTCTACTTTTGCTCGGTCTTTATTTTGAATAGCTTTCCACTCATCCAAAGTCATCTCTTTTGGACCCTCTTCCTTAACCTCTTCAACTTCGTTCTCCCTGTGAAAAAGATATTTAAATTTTATGCCTGATGGCTGATACAAATTTGTAGAAAACTACTTGGGGGACTGGAGAGATGGCTCAGAAGTTTCCAGCACTCACTGACTTGACTACTCTTCCAGAGAACTGAGATTCAGTTCCCAGCACACACGATAGCTCACTACTTCCTGTAAGTCCAGCTCCAGATTTGGAGTCCTCTTCTAAACTCACTAGACAACAGACAAGCAAAAGGTACACATACATACATACAGGCAAAACACCCATATACATAAATCTAAATTTTAAAAATATATTTCAAATTATAATAAGGATACTGACTGTTATCAATCTGTTAGAAAGACTTCAAGAGTGAAATAGCAAGTGAGTTTAGCATCAATGCTAAATTTTCAAATTACAATAAGGATACTGACTTGTTAGCAATCTGTTAAGACTTCAAGAGTGGCCAGGCGTGGTGGCGCACATCTTTAATGCCCCCAGCACTTGGGAGGCAGAGGCAGGCAGATCACACTGAGTTCAAGCCCAGCCTGGTCTACAAAGCAAGTCCAGGACAGCCAGAGCTGTTACACAGAGAAACCCTGTCTCAAAAAAAAAAAAACAAAACAAGACTTCAAGGGTGAAATCATGATTTAGTTTAGCATCATTGCTAAAATTTCTGTATAACCCAGTGACTAACATCCAGCATGGCAGAGACCAGTCCATTTGCATATTTGTTGTGAATATAGATTATCTTACAACTTGCTTTCTTCAATGAATATTTACCTTGAACAACCTTATTGACCTATTGATAAACATTTCATTGAACTGTACTACTATACTTAAAACTGTACCTTCTTGTATAATTAATGGTCTACTTTCTCTTTGTGGTGCACACAGGTGTGTTCCTACAAGTATGCACATGAAAAGGCAAGCTAAGGTGTTTCTCCTAATCATTGTCTGCTTTATTTGTTGAGTCTAGGGTCTTTCACTAAAAGACCCCAGCCTTAACAAATAAAGTTGGCTGGCCCATGAGCTCTAGGAAATCTTCCCACCCCTCCCCTCACTGGGACAGGTAAGGTTAGTCAGACATGTACCCATGCCTAGATTTTGTGGGTGCTAGAGAGATCTTGAAGCTTGAGCAGCAAGTGCTTTACTCACTGAACTATCTCCACCCCATCATTTCATCTCACATATAAAGGAGACCATTATCTGATGCTCTTCTATTTTAGCACTCAAGCAAAGTATAAAAGCCCAACATCTACAAACCTGAAATTCTGTAACTTCAACTCTCAAACCAACTATCTAACATACAGACAGGAGACTGGGGTTTTACTAGTAATGGGACTGTCCACAAAACAGTTTATACCAAAATAGTTATTTCCCAATATAATTCCTAGGTTTTAACTATTTTAATTATGTCTCCCTTTCTACATAAAGCACAGGCCTAGGAATCCATTATCTTAGTCTATTTCCAAATGTCACCAAACAAATCATTTGCTATTTTAGGAGCTCTGATTCCCAAGATAGCAAGTGATTTAGTTTAGCATCATTGCTAAAATATCTGAATGTAGTTCTTTATATTTAGACAGTCTATCTTACAACTTCCTGGAGAAAATTTACATTCAATTTTGTTAGGACATTAAATCTATCATTTTACAGATTGAACTGAAGCTCTGGAATTGTCCCAGGGATTCACCAGTTCTGACGGTGAAATCCACCTTTATAGACTACTGGAAGTTTTGCTTAGGCTTATCCTTCAAATAAAAGATTACATTCAGTTTCCCCCTATTTTACTAAGAGTAGACTACTCTGCAGTGGTGACCATCATGGTCTTTACAACAATGACCCCACTGCTCCTGGGCCCTGACCAGAGGAATCCTTTCTTCCAATAGTCCACGAATACACAATTGCCTTCTGAGAAAGTCTGAGGATCACTCTGAAAGTAACTCAAATTTGTTCAAAAGAAAAAGATGTGGTGAACATTATGGGGTACCCTTTATCCCCATTATGCTTACCCCCTCCAAAGTAACACATTTCATATATAATATAAATTCCTTTATTATTTTTTAAAGATAGGGTTTCTCTGTAGAGCAGGCTGGCCTCAAACTTAGATTCACCTGTCTCTCCCTCCCAAGTACTAGAATTGACGGTGTGCGCCACCACCATTCAGTATAATATAAATTCTCAATGTAAAAGAACATCTATTCCCACTTACTTTTATATTTTCCAGTGATTGTTTTCCTTATTCCAACAAGCCCACAAAATACAATTATTTCCTCTCATCATTAAGCATTATTCCTTCTTTTGTTTTTTCCATGTAGCCTCAGAGTCTCAAACTTGCTATGTAGCCCAGATTGGTCTTGACACCTGATCATCCTGCATCCACCCCTTAAATGCTATAACTATGGTCTTATGTCATCATGTCCAGCTACTAGAGCTATTCTTTTGGGGGCAAAGTTTACAAAGATTCTCTTCTCTGACTATCTGAGAATCACTGTCCTATATTAAGTGACACAGAACCAACAACAGTTCCAAGTAACAAAATAGAAAGAATAAAACTAAATCCATGTATTTACAGCTAATTTTTTTTTTACAAAAGATTCCCAAAGAACCTGCACTGGAGAATGATAGTTTCTTCAATAAATACAAGAAAACGGGACTTTCTCCTATGCTCTATACAAAAACCAACTTAACAGTTAAAATTTTTAAATGGGGGGCTGGAGAGATGGCTCAGAATTTAAGAGCATTAGCTACTCTTTCAAAGGTCCTGAGTTCAATTCCCAGCAACCACATGGTGGCTCACAACCATTTATAATGCAATCTGGCACCCTCTTCTGGAGTGTAGGCACACATGCAGGCTGAATAATGTACACATAATAAATAAAAATCTCTAAAAAAATTTTTGAAATGGATTGAATGGGGAATGGTGCCACATGTGTTAATCCCAGCACTAGAGACAGAGGCAAGCAGATCTTCTGAACTAAAGCCAGCCTGGTCTATATATTGAGTTCTAAGCCAGTACTACAAATAGTTGAGACCCTGTCTCAAACACCAAACAGCAGTTCAGAGCACTAGCTACTCTTCCTGAGAACCCAGACTTCAACTTCGGCACCTACATACACACTATCATCTACAACTCCAGGTCCTATCTAATGACCTCCATTGGCCTCCACAGGCACTGTATGCACGTCATGAACATACAGACAATATTGGTAAAACATCCATCCATACACATAAAATAACAAAGTTCAAATGGCAGGAATACTTCAGGGAACTGGACTAGCCAAAGACCCCAAAAAGACAATGTGCACAGATGGAAATATGTAACCCACTCACCAACAAGTGACTAATATAAAGTATGTAACAAATGCAAACAGCTCAACACCAAAAGACAATCTGACTTAAGAAAAATAAAATTAGTAAATGAGGGCAGGACAGTCTGGTCTAGAAAGTTGAGTCCCAGGGCAGCCAAGACTGTTACACAGAAAAACCCTGTCTGGAAAAATCAGAAAGAAAAAAAAAGGAGGGAGGGGAGGGTGGTGTATAAATGATCTAAAAAAGCCTTTTCTCAAGATATACATATGGCCACAAAGTATATAGAAAAAGGTTCACCATAGGTAAATAAAAAGAGAGCCAGTCACAGGGCTAGGATATAACTCAGATGGTGGTAGCGCATACCTAGCATGCATGAGGTCCTAAGAGTCCTAGCAATGCAAACTGCTTATAACTGGATATGGCACACCAGTAATACCTGTACTTGGATTCTAACAATTTCATCATTTGAAATATATTGTATTGAACTTAACTTTTCCTGTATAGACATGAATAATTATTCACCCCAGGTCAAACACACACAAAAGTTAAGGAAATTACTCCATCTGCTTGGTGGCCAATGAGTTTCACTAGTTATTTATAGTAGTATGGATAAGGGTTTATTTTCAGGAACACTTAAAACTTATGAGCAATTACAAAAAAAAAAAAAAAAAAAAGAACTTTCCCCCATTCCTTAGCTATCATTAATGGCTTATACCTACTCAAAAGATAGGAGTCCTCAGACAGCCTGGCAAGCCCCACATGAAACACTGCTAGTAGCTGCTGTTCTGATTTCAAGACAGCAATGCTCATATCATGCCCAGTAGACTGAGTTCCACAACATATCCAAAAGAAATAAAATCAGTATGGCAAAAATACACCCACACCCCGTTTACTGTAGCACTACACTAGTTACAATCCAGGGGATCCAATACCCTCTCTTGACTTCTGTAGATACTGTATGAATGCAATGCACTTAACACACATACAGGCAAACACTCATACAGTTTTAATAGAATGTCAATGAGCTAAAAAATATTCTCATCATTGCTTTTAATAGTTTCAAATAATTTGCTGTTCTAAATTCATATTAAGAGAAAAAATTTAAGATAGACCAGATGGTATGCACCTTTAATCCCAGCACTCAAGAGGGAGAGGCAGGCAGATCTTTGAATTCACCAGTCTGGTCTACCAAGGGAGTCTAAGACAGCCAGGGCCATTACACAGAGAAACCCTGTCTCCAAGAAAAAAGAGAGAAAAAAAAAAAAACTACACCTAACTTTTATCAAATCTTTTTTCAAGTTGCCTAGTTTTAGTATTTATAGCTGGAAATGTTGAGATTACTTCGAATTATGACAAAACACTACAAATACCTTATTCCAAAAACTTGGTTCAGTTTTTAATACACATCATCTATTCAGAATACTACAGCTATCACCCAGAATAAGCTGTCCTATCAAGTTCAAATGCAAAGTACTGTGTTCCTTCTTCCTCAAGTAACAAGAGGTTATTTTTATTTTATTTTATTGGTGATTAGGGCTAAGAGGCTTTTCTTAAAATGCATACATTCCTGAGGGCACAGGCAAGAAGAGATTCACATTGTCCTGGGGTGAGGGGGGTCACAGTGATCATGGTCTGTCCCCTTGATCTGGCTAGGGGGCAGACTTAATAAAGAGCAAAACTCAAAAAAAAAAAAAAAGAGCATGCATTCCTTAACCTTTCTAAGGTGTATGAAAACAGTAAAATTATCAAACTAACAATAAGTCAGGCATGGTAGCACACTCCTGCATCCTCAGTACTAAGAAGGTGACACAGGAGATTCCTGAGTTCCAGGCAACCTAAAAACTACCCAAGACAACGTCTCAAAGCAAAGTCTCATCTTATGCGGGTGCCATCGAATTACTGCATCCACCCACATATACCTTACTGGTAAAAACTCCAATTCCCATGTTGGAACACCACTTCCTCACAGAAAATCACTTACTTATTCTCAGTGTCTGTGCAGGTGCCACAGAATTACTGCATTCAACCACAGATGATACCTTACTGGTAAAAACTCAGATTTCCATGTTAGAACATCATTACTTCCTCACAGAAAATCACTTACTTATTCTCAGTGTCTGCCGCTGGGTGCTCTTCACCTTCAGGGGTTTCCTCAGTCACATTTGATTGATCCAAATCACTGCAATTATAAGATATTTGTTTCTGAATGTATTTGGGAGACTCTCTAAAGGAAAGAAAGAAAAAGAAAGGCATCGAGGTCCATTTACATGTAGCCAAAAGTCCTTCATACCAAAGTCAAAACTTTAACATTTTGATGTATTTCTACTAATTGTATTCTATTTCTAATTTAACTCTCCAGTAGACCTTTAAGAAAAAACTACTTTATACACAAATTTATACACTTTTAAAACAAGGCTTTGTAAGTCAAACACAGCAGTAGAGTCCTGTAATTAACTACACACCAAATTCACAGCTAGCCTTGACTGCCAGAAAAACCTATCTCAAAGGAAAAAAAATCCAGAAACAAGACCCAAAAGAGGGGGAGAGAGAGCATATCAAGTTTTTTAAAGACAAGACTACAATAGCTAGAGTTAGAACTATTAAAGTCACAATACTCCTATCCTAGCACCTTCATCATGGAAATTCAGGAAAAGCCGTATATATCCACTACCAAAATAAAACTCAATATATTTAAGTATAGAAAAACTGTTCCTTTAACATAAACTTATTCCATCAGACACTATAAGGTTATAGTTTTGAAACAGAACATCCATTCTTGTCTTAGGAACAAAATTTAAGCACTGATAATCCACAGGTAAGTTATAGTTTGTTTCACTGATATTATTTAACTTAAAATAAGAAATCAGAATACCAACGTTAATTCATCTTTGACAGTTCCCCAGTTGTGAGATCCGCTACCTCCACGTTTGTCCTCATGCTTCAGGCCACTGTAATGTGAGAAAGAACTAACAAAACTGAGTTAACATTATACTCTTTAGTTCTAGAAATTCAAATTTTGTTTTTATTAAATAAGCACATTTAAATCTCAAGCATTCAACAATCAATATAAAACTTACGATCTATCACTTCCACTATGCCTATCAAATTCACGTTTGCCACGAGAATCAAATCCATCGCCCCGGCCCATTCCACGTCCACGTCCTCCTCGACCCCTTCCAAGACCACCTCGGCCTCGGATAGGCCGTTCAATAATTGGTCTACAAAGCAAATACAAAAATTATACCTTTAATGTTTCCAGAAACAGGAAAAAAATTAAAATATAAGATATGCTTACTAGCTTATAACCAAACAGTTAAATAAATGGTGTGGAAAAATCTGTTTATTTCTACTCATATGAGGGAGAAGTAGAAATTGCTTTGCTATTCTTTAAAGCATTGCTGCCAGAACACACATACTTACTCAGTTCATGTCATACTGCTATTCACCAATACACCTAAGAAATACAATCATCACATGTAGCTTGCATACTATAGATACACATGAGAGCCAATACCACTGTCCTTTTAAACTCAGTGTCTGGACAGAGGAGGAAAAGAAAGTGGTCACTGACTCAATTAAAATATTTACTATTAAAAGATCTAACCTAAAACGTGTTATTAAAAATGTAAATATAAGCCGGGTGGTGGTGGCGCACGCCTTTAATCCCAGCACTTGGGAGGCAGAGGCAGGTGCATCTTTGCAAGTTCGAGGCCAGCCTGGTCTACAAAGTGAGTCCAGGACAACCAGGGCTACACAGAGAAACCCTGTCTCGAAAAACCAAAAAAAAAAAAAAATGTAAATATAACAACACATTCACATTTCTCTGACATACACATAAGTAATCACTCCAACTACTACCTGGCAATTATGCCCAATTTATAGCTTTACATTAAGATCTAACTATAAGGTGACAAAGCAGGAAAACTGCATTTAATGCTTACCTATCAACTGAAAATTCACCTCCTTCACCCTTTTCTTCAAGTGGCCTTTCAAATCTTCTTTCCCGAGGTGGTCGCCTTTCTGGTCTCCTATCAATTAGCTTCCCATCACCCTGAAGTTGTTGATCAGGTCTTCTTCCAACTCGCCTTATTCCTTATGACAAATAACCAGCATAAGCACATCATTTTTACAAAAGAAAAAGTTTAGGCTAGACTATTAAGGCTGATGGGCCCACTTCTAACAAACTAGGGCATTCTTATTCAACAGTAAACATCTCAAATTTCATATGCAAGCATTCTATAACTGACAGAAATCACCGGGCACCATGGCTCCTTAGTTTCCAAGAAGCCAAAGTCTCTTACTATAGAATTTTAAACTTACAGGTATTTCAATCAAGTGATATATTTTTAGCTTTAAAGACATCAATCAAAGCTACCAACAGTGGCTATTCATAAATTAGCAAGACTGGCTATTCATTAAATATGCTCCCCAGAGAAATGAAATTCACACTGTATACTATATAATCTGGAGGAAGAGGCAATAAAGAACTCTTCATTCTGTAAAATTATAATTCTGAAAGGAAAGCAAAAGGCACTTGGGTTCTAAAACACAACTCTTAAGATAGCTATTTGAGCTAGACACAGTCCCTACAACACTAACACTAGAAAGACTGGGGCAAGGCAGGTTTGCAAGTTCAAGACCAATCTGGATTACAAAGATTGTCCCAACTCCAACCCAAACAAGCTCTATTTAGAGCTTTTTAACTAGAAAAGGGGGGGAGGGAACCCACCCTTCCTTAAACCTGAGAAAGTATATGTACAAGTATATATCTGTATACATTTTCCCAAATGTAACCATTGGGAAATACTTTATTAGTATGGATACAAAGTTCTTTTCTAGGTCTGCTCTTACAAGTATCTATTTCAAAGCATCTTCACAAATAAGACACAGAAAGGCATTCTTTTAGCAATTATGATCTAAAGAAGCTGTAATTGTAGCTCATTACTAGGGTGTCAGTAACTTGCAAAGCCCTGAGTTCAGTTACGGGACCCACTCTCAAAAAAGAAAACAGAAAAGTTATGGCACTAAATGATATTTAAAGCATTAAATAATTTTCCTGCCTTTATTTTTTTATACATAGGAAACTCACAAAAGGAACCAATATAAATTGAATTATTTGTAGTCTTAAGGACAATTTGATGGTTAAAAGCATGCCCAACACTTCAGGTATGCTCTAATTACCAAATCACAGGGTTTGAAAATCAAAAAAAGTTCAGAAACGGTTTTTGTAAAATATTAAATATTGTGACTAATTCTAAGGAAACAGAGGATCAAGATATATCCATTTCTTCAGATATTTTTCTTGGGGGGGGGGGGGTTCTGTGTATCCATGACTGTCCTGGACTCACTTTGTAGACCAGGCTGGCTTTGACCTAAGTGATCCTCCTGCCTCTGCCTCCCAAGTGCTGGGATTAAAGGAGTGTGCCACCGCGCCCGGCTTGTTCAGATACTTTACAGTCATACATACATATAGTAAATGTGAAATTCTTTAATATTTAAAGCTCATTGTAAATTCTCAAGGCAAGCCCTAAATGTAGACCTTATACCAAGAAATTTACATAAATTTCATCAGAGGTATAGTGTATTAGGGTGGAGCTATGGAATCAGCTAAGTCCTTGCAATGATAACCAAGCTAAACACACCCAAGGAACAATGGCTTGCTTCTCCACCCAATATTCAATGAGGCCTACATAATCAGAAAAAAAATACATATTAAACTCATCAAGGGGTTGAGGGTATAGCTCAGTGAGAGCTACATTATCGAGTCTGCAAAATGCTAGGTTCTACCACTATCACCATGGGAAAATGAAATTGATCTTATGATAAAAAAAGCATGCAAGCTTCTTTTTCTGTACTTATGCATACTTGAGTTCATAACTGTACTAATATCTAGGGGTTTTTTTCCCCTAAATCCAAAAACCTGGTCTACACTTAATGACATTTTGCTAATTCTCAAGTTCTTCAAATAGACAAAGCTACAAAATTATGTAAGGAAAACATCCCAGCATTGTGTTATGGAGGACAGAGGACACACCAAGGGTTATTAACAGTTCCTTCCATTCTTAGAGGTATTTTGTTTACAAGTCCACCAACCACCACCCCAAGACACAGCACGACTGCCATTTTTATTCACAATGTCCCCTGAGGTATACATACATAGCCTTGTTTAAAGCAACTTTGGGTTAAGAGTGACCTAAGGGTTAGGGATTTCAGAAGCACAGGTTTTCCCGAGCATGGCCAATGTCCTGAGAGCAATCCCTAATATCACCAAAAAAGATTCCTGAAAAAGATTCCAAGAAAAAATGTTGATCACTAACGTGAAAAAGTTTTCTGAAGTACTGAAGTAAATGACAAACTTACTCCTGGCTACAAATAAAATGTCCTACATTTATAACTTACAGTGCTAGTTTCAGGTAAGATCATAGATTGGCTTCGTGGTGAAAATTAAGTCATTTATAAGCAAGCTTCACGCTTTGAACATTTTTAATGAGTGAGTTCATCTACCTGATGTGTTTTATTCAGACTCAACTTACTCGTGTACCATGCTGAATTAGAGTCATCAAGGAGGCAAATTTTAGCATTTTAAAATACACCTGCCAGTGTTCTTTAACACAGGTATTTAAAGGTCTTATTCAACTGTATAATGTCAAGAAGCCTAATCGGATGAGTACTTCTGCCCAACTGATGTTTTCTAACACTCTAGACTATGCTGCACCTTCCAAATCTACTATTAACACAATTCTTCCCCTTTTAAAATTAGACCCCACCCAAAACAAACAAAAAACCTTAAACCAAAACCATTCCTTTCATGAGCACGTGGCAGTGAGACTTTAACATATAACAGCAACTTTAAAGATTCACAGGTTATATTTTTCTATATCTGCTTGATATTGATTTTGCACTTTTTCTTACTTCCTAGTTGCTTTGCCTTTTCCACCGATGAGACAGTAATGAGAAAAGAATGCTAAAATCAAAACAACTCTGAAACTTCCCAGTGCCCTGGAAGAGACTATTAACCGCCAATGAGGACCTGACCACGTTTCACGCACGTGCGGAGGAAAAGCTGCAGACTCTACAGAGCTCTGCCGCCGGGACGTGACAGGCTGGGCGCTCATTTCACCCACGAGGGCAGGAAAAGCCTTACGGCCTGGGGGCTTCAGGCAGTTGTTAGAAGGGATCTCGGCATGGAGAAGAGTTCGGCTAATGCCCAGTCTTCAGCCAGAACGCCCTCTGAAACGAGTGGAACCAAACTCCACTCCTTTCCAAACAGTTTAATTCCCACCAGTTAGTTCACAGCAAGTATTAACACACAAGTGAGAAAGGGCACGGCAAAAAGCACACGTGGGACCCAAACAGCACCTCCCTCCACTCCAACGGTGCCCCAAACAGAGACGCAACCGAGGTGGTCCGCGCCATGGTGGAGCAAGATGGCAGGGCAGGAGCCCAGGGCAGGCAGCAGCACACGGGGGCACTCCCGGCAGGAGGCAGTGCCCGCGCTGCTCCCGGGCGCGAAGAGCCAGGAGGCGAGCGCCGGGCCGGAATCGGCGGGAACGCCCGGGCCGCCCTCTCCCAGCACGCTCAGTCAGCCTGAGGCGGGAAGGCTCCCGCCGAGTCTGCGGACGGCGTGGACTTGGGGGTAAGCCACGCTCCGGTCACCGTGAGAGGCCGTGAGAGGTCCCGGGGGCCCCGCGGCCCCTGCAGCTGCACAGTGCACGGCGGCGCACGCCCCCGTCCTGCCCGCCGGCCCAGGGCTTCCCACCGCCTCGCCCGGCTTTACCTTCTTTTTTAAGCGCCACCGGCGGCTGCGTCTCCTCCTTTTTGTCAACCACGCCGACGCTGGGTGGCAGCGGGTTCTTGCGATCTTTCTGGGACTCTTTACGCAACTGTTTGCCAGCCGCGTTGGAGTTGGTCTGGGCCGCGGCCTGAGCCGCGCTCTTGGCCCCAGGGCCCCCAACGCCGCCCCCGCCGGCTTCTTTTTTCTTGTTCTCTGCTGCCTTCAGTACCTCGAAAGGGTCCGATTCGTCGTCAAATAGCTGGTCGAATCGGTTGGTGACCACGCAGCCGAAGCCTTCCTGTAGATGCCCAGGCATGATGGTGGCTCGGCGGCGCGTTCCTCCACGGATTGCAGCGGACCGCGCCGAGCCAAAAGCGCCTGCTTCAGCTCTTCCCACAAGATGGCCGGGCCGAGAGAGGGGGGCCGCCTTCTCTTCCGGCGCCAGGCACACATCCGGGAGCGGCCTTCGCCGCACAGCACCATGGGATATGTATGCCATAGCCGCTCATCCTGAGGTGGCTGCCTACTCCCGAACCACAACTCCCAGAGTGCACCGCGCAGCAACTCTTCGCGCGCGCCTGAGAGGCGGGATCTCACGGAAAGAGTGCGGCGTGCTCGCCGAAGGTGGGGAAGCATGTACTGGGCGGAGTTCTGCCACCTGCTCTTGTCACCCTTCAACTCTCAGGCTTTAGCTACCCCTGAAAACAGGAAAACGTGAGGGCGTCTTCTGCTCACGAAAGTGATCTCTGTCTTTGGTTTCACCCACTCCGTCTCCGGCCGAGGACTTTCTCCGCCTTTCTAGGAGGGTCAAGGTGACTCCCAGACCTAGTAACTGGAGCCTCAAAAACTTCCGGGGGGCGGGAGTGAGGTGTCACCATGGTCTCTCGTGAGTTGTGGCCGCTCAGCAGCACATCCCTAGTTGTTGAGTTGGTAGACCTATCTTCCACACTTCGTAGGGAATCGAGGCACTTCGATTTAATGTGGAACAGAATTCCAGGGTTGCTCTCACTGGGACATGAATTTGGGTAGCAGAACGAATCAAAGAGACTATCTGGGTTGCGCGCCTTTTCTAGTCATTGTGACCATGCTTTAAGAGCTGTTAAGTCCTGGCTGCTATACTGGAGTCCCCGCAAGCCTCCTAAAGACAGTGTTTCCGGAAACGCTTTCTAGAATCAGTGCTATTAATTGATCCATCGGTAACTGCGCACTCAAGGCTTAAGAGACAGCGCTTTTAATAAAATGTGCTCAAGAGTCCAGCGGTGGTGGCGCAAGCCTTTAATCCCTGCACTCAGGAGGCCGAGGCAGGCGAATCTCATGAATTGGAGGCTAGCCTGGTCTACAGAGCAGGTTCCAGGACAGCAGAGGCTACACAGAGAAACCCTGTCTGGAACTCCCATCCCCAGAAAATGTGCTCAAGAAGAAATATTTTATAGTACATCGAATATTACGTGTGAAAGAAGGAAAATTAATGTAGTAATGACATGAAAACACTGACATTAGTTGGGAACCTTAAATCGCATCAAGGCAATCCAGGGCCAATACATATTATAGTTTTTAAATCTTCCATTGACAAGTTACAATTTAAAAACTGTATATTTCAAGTAGCAGGTGCTAAGAATGTTTCATTCTCACATCTTTTTAGGTTAAAAAAATTGTCCCATTTTCACAAGTGGTGAGATTATGTTAGCAGTGACATGATTTACCAAGTTCACATTTTTGATAAGTGCTTACTTATCAAAATAAGTGCATGGTGCAGTCTTGTAGCTGCACCATGAGACTGCTGACATCAGTTCTGTAAACCAATCTCTTTTTTTTTTTTTTAAGATTTATTTTATTATGTATACAGTGTTCTGTCTGCTGGTATGCCTGCAGGCCAGAGGAGGGCACCAAATTCCATTACAGATGGTTGTGAGCCACCATGTGGTTGCTGGGAATTGAACTCAAGACCTCTGGAAGAGCAGCCAGTGCTCTTAACCTCTGAGCCATCGCTCTTGATAGAAGTTAAGACAAGTGTTGAAATTCTGATAACCAATCAAGTTTAAACATGATTGAAGGTAATAACAATTTCTGAGCAGATTTTAAGTCAAAGCCTTGAGGAAACTAGAATACGGAATTATATTACAGGCACCAGCAACATGCCTTTTGCTTTTCTTATGTTCTATCCTCCTTAATGCCTCAAAATCATTTATATCCCCCTTGCTTCATTTCCCCACATCCACACCATCTCACCCTCCCACAGCCCATGGCTCTTACCCAATACTAAACCAGCAGCTCTTAACCATACTCTTTCCACCCTTTGAAAATAGCTCAAGTACAATTTGCAAGATCATACTTTAACATAACCTTTCTCTTCAACAAGTATAGTAGCTATCTGTAGTTCTGAGGCATCTCCTAAAACTCATTATTTTCTGAACACTGCCACAAACAATAGCGATATTAGTAGCTAAACAAACATTTTACTATGTGCCTAATGCACTTCACATATGGGATCCCATTTAATCATCACTGGCTCTGTGACTATCAGTCTCATTTTAAAGTGAAGAAACTGAGGACTGGGGATGTATCTCAGTAGCAGAGCACTAACATATTATACAGTCTGGGGTACTTTTTTCAGTCCCCAGAGGAAGGGTGGGGAAGGAGAAAAGTGAAGAAAATGAAGCACAATGAGATCAACTTACTCTCCCATACCTCAGTATAGGAAATGGAGAGGCTTCTGTTTAGTCATTTTTCATTGACAGATTGTTAGTTTCATCAGACAGATCTTCACATGTACCAAGCACTGTTTATCCTAAGAATATAGATTACACAGAGAATTGGCTACCTACAAATGTATAAGACTGGCATACTTTTTTGCAGAGAATTTACCTCTTGTGATAACTTCAAAATGTTAGGAATAAACATTTGAGAGAACAGTCTTTAAAGAATGTATAAATCTAGACTTTGGTTAATCCAGAAAAAGTTTAAAGCCCATTTTTAAAGTATACAAATAAAGCCAGAGTGCTAAATCTTTTTTTTTTCCCGAGGCAGGGTTTCTCTGTGTATCTCTGGCTGTCCTGGACTCACTTTGTAGACCAGGCTGGCCTCAAACTCACAGAGATCCACCTGCCTCTGCCTCCCAAGTGCTGGGATTAAAGGCGTGCGCCACCACCACCCGGTTCTAAATCTTTTACATATTAAAAATCTACTATTGAGTTATTATTATATACTATTGATAATAATTTTGCCTTTATCCTAAGAAATTAAAGTGGTCTTTAGAGTAAGTATATAGCTCAGCGATAGGCCATTTATTTTGCATGTAGAAGATGGTAGGTTTGATTCCCAACACCACACATCCACAAAGTATACACACTTGCAGACTTCAAAATATTAAAATCCCAGACTGGTAAGATTGTTCAGAAGTTAAAGATACCACCAAGTCTGACGATCTGAGTTCTGTCTCCTGGACCCACACGATGAAAGGCAAAAAGGGATTCCCACAAGTTGTTCTCCGATCTCCACACTCATGCTGTGGTACATTCACACACACACACACACACACACACACACACTCACACACACACACACACACACACACACACAAATAACAGATAAAAATGTTACCAAAAAAACCCAAAAACCTAAAAAGTGGCTGTAAGAATGTTAGTAGGCCAATACAGTCTTAATTTTACATTAATATACAAGGGTCAATACCATTGTGGCCAAATATAATCTTAATTTTGTATCAATATACAAAGTTGAATTGGTGGTAAGCCTTTCTCTTGGCAAGAAAAACCCCTTGCTTCAACTGTAGACAGACTTCTGTCCAAAAAGGACAAAACTTGGAAGCAGATAAGTCAACAGCCTAGCTCTGCCAAGACAGGGTAGGTAAGTCCTTCATAATTCCTGCTCTACAATCAATGTCTGTCAGAGAAACGGGGCCAAATGGCTGAAGATTGATGCTGTAATGTATGGAGAGAAAATGGGAAGTGTCCAGGCAGCCACTGGTATGTCATTTTTTA
>CAJQZJ010012579.1:10083492-10095964 GCA_907164525.1 Lophiomys imhausi
ATAGATAGATAGATAGATAGATAGATAGATAGATAGATAGATAGATAATGTAGTAAAACAAGATTTTAAAATTCCCAAGAGTGGTCACAAAATTCCATATCTTTAGATCAACTTTCTGTATTTAGAATTCTAGTCTTATGTTTGAAAATATGGAACACTTCCCAAGTCTGCATACCATCCTTGTGCCTGGGTGATTCCAATTTTCCCATGTTTGTTTTTTTTTTTCAGTCATAATTCATGTGCTATTAAAGCTAATGTTGACTTTTGACTTTCTCGATAGTATCTTTTGCAGCATAAAATAGTCTCTCTGATGAAGCACTATTATCTTTGTTTTGTTGATTGTTCTTCTGTTGTTACACCTAACAGGGCTTTGCCTAACCCAAATTTACACTTTTTTTCTATGCCTTCCACTATATATTGACTGTAAGACCACTCAAGAAGCAGAGATACACGAAGAGCCACACATTCAGAACTTTCTCAAAATACCAAGGGTTGTAGATATAACACAGAGGGAGCATGCTTGCTTAAAAAAAAAAAAACAAAAAACAACTTATGCTGAGCGGTGGTGGTGCACGCCTTTAATCCCAGCACTTGGGAGGAAAACTTACTAGTTTTAGGTCTTGGGATTCTAGGAATCAAACTCAGGTTATCAGGCTTATATGGAAAGCACTTTTATCCATTGACTCATCTTCTCAGCCCAAGTTTTTTAGTTTAAATGCATCCAATAATGTTCTCATTGTATCTATGGAAAGCAGGTAATAGACTTCATACTTTCTGCTTTTATGTAGTCTCATAATTATTCAAGAACTGTGTGGTTTAATAATTATTTAATTTAACCACTACTGAACATATTCCAGTGTATTATTCTGATTTGACAGATTTTGGGGAAAAAATAAACAAGGTCTCCCTTTGTTTTCTGTTTTATTATTATTATTATTATTATTATTATTATTATTATTACTGAAAATAGTTTTCTTCATGCAATATATTCGGATTATGATTCTTCCTCCCTCAGCTCCTCCTAGCTCCTCCCCACCTCTGTCCACACAAATCCATGCCATTTTTTTTTTTTGGTTTTTTGAGACAGGGTTTCTCTGTGTAACAGCCTGGCTGTCCTGGACTCACTTTGTAGACCAGGCTGGCCTTGAACTCACAGAGATCTGCCTGCCTCTGCCTCCCGAGTGCTGGGATTAAAGGCATGTGCCACCACCGCCCAGCTTCCATGCCTTTTCTTATTCTCTCTCATCAGAAAAAAAATTAGTGCTGTGTGTGGTGGTGCACACCTTTAATCCCAGCACTTGGGAGGCAGAGGCAGGTGAATTTCTATGAGTTCAAGGCTAGCTAGCCTGGTCTACAAAATTAGTCCAGGACAGCCAAGGATACACAGAGAAACTCTATCTGGAAAAGTCAAAAAGAAAAAAAAAAGAAAAGAAATAAGCATATAATAAAAATAATAAAAGATAAAATAAAAGCAAACAAACCTGAATAGGACAATACAAACAAATAGGAAAACAAAGAGAAATGAAAAAACACAAACATATAGACATGGAGATACACACATTGTGAAACAGAAATTCCACAAAAACGCAAAATAGGAAAGCATAATATTTAAGGAAAAGATCAGTAGCTTAGCCAGGTGAGGGGCACACACCTTTAATCCTGGCCACTTGGAAGGTAAAGGCAGGTGGATCTCTGTGAGTTCAAGGCTAGCTTGGTCTACAGAGTGAGTCCTGGACAGCCAGAACTACACAAAGAAACCCTGTCTTGAAATAATATATGTGTGTTGATAAAAATAAAAAGAAAGAAAGAAAGCCGGGTGTGGTGGCATACACCTTTAATCCTGGCCACTGGGGAGGCAGAGGCAGGCAGATCTCTGAATTTGAGGCCAGCTTGGTCTACAAAGTGAGTCTAGAACAGCCAGGGCTCTATTACACAGAGAAACCATGTTTTGAAAAAGCAAAACAAAACAAACAAAAAAATGTAGGTTCATTTTGTTTTAGCCATCTACTGTTGAACATGGGGCCTGGTCTTATGAGTGGTTGGTATCCCAAGTAAGACTCCATTGGAGAAAAATAATTTTTATTTGCAAGTGGTTATCAATTGGAGATTGTTTCTGGGTTAGGGATGTGGACTTGTTTCCATTTCTGATCTCAGCACTGGGGCCCCATTAGGCTCATACCTGTGCAGGCCCTGTGGAGGCTGCCACAGTCTCTGAGTTCATATATGCATCAGTCCTGCTGTGTTTAGGAAGGTCGTGTTTCCTTGATGTCTTCCATCCCCTCTGACTCTTACAATCTTTCTGCCACCTCTTCCACAGAGTTCCCTGAGCTCTGAGAGGAGGGATTTGATGGAGACATTCCATTTCTGACCAAGTTCCAAGGTCTCTTACTCTCTGCACATTGTCCAGCTGTAGGTCTCGGTATTTATTTCCTTCTGCAGTAGGAGGAAGCTTCTTTGATGATGGCTGAACAAGACACTGATCTATTGGTATAGCAGAACATAGTAAGGAGTCATTTTGTTGCTACATTCCATAGCAGCACAGTAGTATTTGGTTTGCCTCTAGCTCCATGGCCTATCTAGTCTCAGATTGTTGGATACCAGAGCAGTTTCACTGTGTACAGGTGTGACATTCTCCCTTCTCCAGCAGCTCCTTAGTAATGGGAGGGGCTCGGAATCTTCTACTGCATCTATGCTGGAACTTTGGCCAGATTGATGTTATGCAGGAACCACAGCTGGTGTGAGTTTCTGAGTGTTACAGCTATGTCAAGCACAGAAATTTGCATTTTGAAACACTTCCTCAGCTTCTTTCCACTTACATTCTTTCCATTTCCTTTCCGATATGTCTCCTAATTCTAATCTCAGAACATTCATAACTATCACCCTCGAAATGTTTACTATATGTTAGGCACTAAATTAGGCACTTAACAGTTAATCAACAGTCATAACAAACAGTGAAGAAAGCTTGTTGTCCACACAAAAACATGAAAAATACAAAATGAAAAGGAAAATAGTCCTAGTTAGAATTAATTAATCAAGATAAGAATCATATACTATGGAATTCACCAAAAAATGGAGTTTACAGTTAAGTGTTTTTCCATGGCTTGTGCAACCATCACTTCGATCTAATTTTAGAACACTTTCTTTGCCTGTTGTGGTGTGTGTTCTTCCTCTCAGCCCCAAGCTTCCAGAAATAAGACTCTAGGTCAAACATATTTACAAATACCTAAGCCAGACAGCTAGGCTTCCTCTCTGATTAATATGTAACTAAATTGATCCATTTATTCTAGTGTAAGTTCTGCCATGTGGCTGTTTACCTGTGCTCAGGTATACATATTTCTGACTAATCTCCCAAATCTGGCATTCTCCTGGAATCCTCTCTGCCTACCAGATGTCCCACCTTTTATCCTACCTTTTCCTATAGGCCATAGGTTTTCTTTTTATTGATAGGTGATTTATCCATATTCCTTCAACATTTGCCCTTAAAAGAAATCTCATACCTATCAGCTGACACTGTCATTTCCCTACTGCCCTCTTTTTCTGTCTTCCCCACTTTCTTCCTTTTCCTTTCCTTCCTCTTTCTTCTGTCTCTCCCTCTTTCATTCTTTCTCTCTTCCTTCTTCCTCCCTCCTGCTTTCCTTTCCTTTATTTTTTTCTCCTAATTTAAAAAAATTTAAAAACAGAGTCTAATTAGGTAACTCAGGTTGACCTTGAACTCTTGATCATGCCTCTGCCTTTGTTTATTTTCTTTGTTTTTGTTGTTTTCTTTTTCTTTCTTTCTTCTCTTCTTTTTCTTCTTCTTCTTTTTTTTTTTTTTTCGAGACAGGGTCTCTCCATGTAGCAGCTCTGGCTGTACTGGAACTTTCTTTGTAGACAAGGCTGCCTCTGCCTCCTGAGTGCTGGGACTAAAGGTGTGCACCACCACACTAGCCTTCCTCTGTCTACTAAGTGAAGAGATTACAAGTGTGGATCAAGATGTCCTGCTTAAGCTAGTTTTACTCTGTAAATTTGCTTTTTGATTCTTTTGATGAAAGTGATTTCTTTCTTAAAAACATGAACAAATTAAGTTATAAGAGACCTCAGATTTAAATTATTCTCAATAAACTAAGGCCCAGTCTCTACAGAGTTGACCCCAAAGGAAAAACACACAGCACAGCATGTTCGTGGGACTTTGCAGTAAATCTTGTAATCTCAACTATTTTTTTCAGCTCCAGAATGCAACTTTTGAAGACAGGTTAGGACATTACTGCGCTTCCAAAGCCACTCTATCCAGTTATTACACTGCAATAACTCTTTCTCTTGTCTCTAACACATCTTTTCTCCATTCCCTGAGGTCAACACTCCAATGAAGGCCTTCATTTCTCAACAGGTTTGTTGTGTAACTGGAGTTGTAACTAGATCTCAGGTACCCTGGATTACTATCACGTCATCTGTAGAGGGAAAGCTTTTTGTGATAAGCCTCCCTTGTCTGCCCAGTTACCAGATGCTTACCTCAGTTACATTACTTATTACACTGCTTTGTCATTGTTTGCTTTTCTGTTGGCCCCTTCCAGTACTTTATAAACACTGGCAGTGTTGTCTAGCTGTCATACCCCCACCTTCTAGTGCCTAGTGTGTACAAGTGTCTCCTGCAGCCAGGTGTGGTGGCACAAGCCTTTTAATTCCAACACTCTCATGGGAGAGAGAGGCAGGTGGATATCTGTGAGTTTGAGGTCATCCTGGTCTACAAAGTGAGTCCAGGACAGCCAGGGCTTGATTACACAGAGAAACCCTGTCTTGAAAAAAAAAAATGTCTACTGATAAGCAAAGGAGTCTAGTGGAAACTAGACTGAGTTCTTCTCCTTCTGAGCTTCTTCTTTTTTTTTTCTGAGCTTATTTTTTATTCCTAAATATCTACTAAACAAGATCTCAGCATGCCAAGCGTGTTCTTACATATTTAATCTGGATATAAAACTCATAATAACTATGTGAGGACAGCATTATCATTTACTTATTTTATGTGTGGGATCTAAGACCCAGGAAAGATAAATAATAAGTTGTATGACCTTGGGCAAGTAATCTACAAGGCTACAATTCTAAGTCCTTTGGTTCCTAGCCCCGAAAATTATTCCACATCACCCTTGCATCTTTAATTGCTTCTCAAGTGATGAAATTAGTGAATACAATCCTCTCTAGCTTCTACAGGAGCCTTGGGGGAGGGGTGTACATACACATGTGCTTATCTGCATATGGAGGTCAGAGGACAAACCTTGGCTATCATTGTTCCAGTGCCACATATGGTTTTTAAAAGACAGGTGCAGAGAGCACGGCCTATGGGCTGTAAGGCATTCAGCAATTATGATGTCCAGACAAGATTTGTCTTTTAAATATGCTCAGTTATTCACACAAACATACCTTATAATATCTTGTGTGGTGGTTTGAATAGGTATGGCCACCATACATTCATATGTTTGAATGCTTGGCCCATATGGAGGGGCACTGTTCGGAAGTGTGGCCTTATTGGAGTGTAACTGTTTAAATTATCTAATATTTATACCAATAAAGACACAGGAGGCAGGCTGGAGAAATGGCTCAGTGGTTAAAGGCACTGACTGCTCTTCCAAAGGATCTGGGTTCAATTCCCAGCACCCACATGGCAGTCCACAGCTGTCTGTAACTCTGACACCCAAACACAGACATACATGGAAGCAGAATACCAATGCACATAAAAATAAAAAAATTAAAAATTAAAAACAAAGACACAGGAGGCATAAACTGAGGTAAAAACCTTCTAGCTCAGCAAGGTAACTTTATTTTCTGAACTATATACAAAATGTCTAGTTATAAGCCTGATTCTACAACTAAACTGCCAACTCTTTAGAAATCTCTGTGTCATTCTACCTAACTAGTCTGCCTTTCTCTTGAGTTCCTCCAAACCCAACAGGGCTCCTAAGCTCTCTTTCCTAGGATTCTGTTTTACCTGTGTCCTGGCAACTGCTTCTCTGTTCCTTCAAGTCCAAAGAGAGGATCTCTATTTCTTACCAGCCCTCCTTTCAAAAATGCTCTTCCATTAATCCCAGCACTTGGGAGGCAGAGGCAGGTGGATCTCTGCGAGTTCAAGGCCAGCCTGGTCTACAAAGCAAGTCCAGGACAGCCAGGGCTGTTACACAGAGAGACCCTGTCTCGAAAAAGCCAAAAAAAAAAAAAAAAAAAGCTCTTCCAAGCCAAAAAAAAAAAGAGAGCTCTATCAAAAGTCCACTTGCTTATAAAAGAAATCTGGGACTGAAGAGATGGCTCTGGGCTGGAGAGATGGCTCAGCAGTTAAAGAGCACTGGCTACTCTTCTAAAGGACTGGGGTTCAAATCCCAGCACCCACATGGCCGTTCACAGTTGTCTGTAATTGCTGGGCATGGTAGTGCACACCTTTAATCCTAGCACTTAGGAGGTAGAGGCAGGAGGATCTTTGTGAGTTCAAGGACAACCTGGTCTACAAAGTGAGTCCAGGACAGCCAGTACTGTTAAACAGAGAAACCCTGTCTCAAAAAGAAAAAAGAAAAAGAAAAGAAAAACCGATAAAACGAGCTGGGCGTAGTGGCACATGCCTTAAAAAAAAAAAAAAGAAAGAAAGAAAGAAAGAAAGAAAGAAAAGAAATCTCTAGCTCCTCCCCTACACCCTTGGCAGGCTGAACCACGTCACCATCGTGGTACAGGAGCTCCAAGCCAAGCCAGTATGGGTTGACCGTTTCTCAAAAAAAAAAAAAAAGATATCATGCTAATATAAAAGTTAACTAGATATCCCACCAAGCAGGGAACAGTACTTTGGGCAGAAATGCTGCTGCACGGTTCCATGGGGGATTCTTCTCTGGTAAGGATGCTTTGGAAGCTTGCAGGCTGCCAAAGTGTCAAACCTTGAAGTCCTTCAGCTATGGCAGGCTGGGAGGAAGGACATTGATGGAAAAGCAGGACGTCTTTGAGAGCAGAAGCCAATAGCTAGAGCTGATAGGCCAGCCTGTAGAGGACCCCAGTGACAATGCCAAGGTCCCCAGTGACAATGCCAACGGTCACCGAAGCCATACCCAAACAGAGTCTAAAGTCCTCTTGCTGATCCTCAACACAGAGGATAGTGAAGCCGACCATCAAGCCGGGCAATCCTAGAGACCATTTCCAAAGCCACAATTTTGTATCGTTTCATTGGGCAGAAGGTTTCCACTATACGGGAAACCTTGGGGCTGGTTCACTAGCACATTAACACCCTCTTAGGGTTAGCTCATTAGCATATGAAGGCCTGGGTTGGGCTAGGCTTTTTCTGTGCTGCCTAGTGGCCTGTCAGGGACTTGTTTCTGAGGACTAGCTCTTATCAGAGCCACCTGGTGTCGAACTTCTGTCTCACTTGCATTGCATTGTTCCAAGTAACACAAAATGGTCTCCGTGTTACACAAAATGGTTTTTAAGTTATATCTCTTACAATAAGATTTCTCAGTGGATTGGAACGTGCCAGGTAGGCTAAGTTGGCTAGCCTCTAAGCTCTAGATATCTGCATGTTTCCACCTCCCCACGGCTAGAATTACAAGAGAGCCACCACACCTAGGTTTTTATTTCTGTAGGTTCTGGGTATCAAATTCAGGCCCTTTTGATTTCAAGGCAAGCACTTTACCTACTGAACTATCTTCCCAACTCCACCTCTGCCTTTTAAAGTAGTAGAGCTAGAATTGGTATTTGAAATGGGCATGTGATTCATATCTTATATAGAAAATGTTATGATTGATTTTCCTTGCAAACAGTTAAAATACTTGGAGTTTCTGGTATATGACAGTCAGTGAAAGCATTGAGAGTTAGTAGATCATTCTGGCAGATGTCAGACCCTGGTATAAATATGACATTGTTCTAAAATAAAGACTTCTACCGAACTAGCACTGTGTTTCATACCCCTGTGGCCTAGAGTACAGACCTAAATGTCTCTATGCCTTTGTTTCTTTGCTTTTTAAATAGGGATGTAATTGTTAGGACCGTAAGTATTCAAAGAATTAACACTTTAGAACACTTAAAACAGAGTCAGGGGTGGGAGTGGCTGGAGATATGGGTTAGAGGTTAAGAGCATTTGCTGCTTTTCCAATGGACTTGGCTTTGATTCTCAACACCCACATAGTGACTCGCACCATTTGTAATTCCAGTCCCAGGGGATCCAATGTTTTGTTTTGTTTTAATTGTGTGTCTCTCTGTATGACTGTCTCCCTGTGTGTCTCTCAGGATGTATCTATCAGTTCTGTTAGTTGGAGAAATAGATCTAAAATGGAAAAGGGAGTGAGCCACCACTGCCACTGAGATTTTGAGCTATTTCCTACAGGTTCAGAGGCTCCACCAGGCTGCCCTTCCAGTGGCATCTGTGAACGTAACACAGTGGCTTACTACTGCTGTTGTTATGGTGACACAGGTGGTCTTGAGTCCTGGTGGTAGCTACTAGTTTCTCTGTAATAACTAATGGTTTTCTCTGGTTCGAGAAACTCCCTACCCTTCCCCCTCCCCTTAGCTTAAGACCTGTGACCCCCTTGTTGGGGACCCAAGTCACATAGAGAAAAAACAAACCTAGGTTTGTTCTCTCAGCACTGTCAGAGGAAATTTGGTGCCACCCTTCATCCCCCAGGGCTCACACCTAGCTTGGTTAGTTGCTTGACTCTGCCCTTGGTCCTGGAGTAGCAGTCCTGCTCTCTGTGCAGAGGTGGAGAGATCCTCAGAGGGTACACAGGGAAGAAGAAAGAGTCCTGAGCCTCTCACACTCTCTGTTCCCTCCTTGGCCTGCTCTAAGCTGCTGGTTGTGGTCAAGGAAGGAGGAAGTAACTTCCCCATTCATGCCCAGGGAAAGGGGGGGAGTGGAAGTTCAACTCCTTACCCATTCATGGTTTATGATTCATTTTCTACCAGTGACTTGTATAATTGGAAGACCCCCCAAACCCTCCATTTCCAGAGAAGCCACAGGTCCTTATCAACCTGTTAGAAACTGTTTTTAAGGTAAGGGGGAGTTGGACATGTTTTTTTCAAAAACATTAATGAGAGGATTAAAAGAAGCAGTCAGCAACCTGCCAATTTATCCAAGGTAGGTCAGGTACTCAAGGGTCCAATGAGTCAACCACTGAGTTTCTGGAAAAGCTCTGTGAGACACAATAGATATTGACTCCCATAGACCGGGATATTCTACCTGAAACCAGCAAGCCACTAATACTACCTTTGTCATGCAAGTGACCCCAGTCATAAGAACAAGTTCCAGCTGGGCGAGGTGGTGCATGCCTTTAATCCCAGCACTCGGGAGGCAGAGGCGGGCAGATCTCTGTGAGTTCAAGGCTAGCCTGGTCTACAAAGTGAGTCCAGGACAGTCATGGATACACAGAGAAACCCTGTCTTGAAAAACAAAAAAAAGTTCCAGAAATTAGAGGGATTTGAAGGGATGAATGGATCCCAAGTTTTGGAAATAACTCAGAAAGTTTATAACAGCTAAGATTCAGCTGAAGACAGACAGGGAAGGAAAGTCTACTGGGCAGTGATTTCTTCTCTTGGGGAAACAGACAAGAGAGGGAAATTAACCAGGAGAAGGCATTCAGAGACTTGCCAGTATCATTTGAATTTAGACCAAAAATAAAAAATCCACAAAGCACCCTGCTCCAATGATAGCCTCCTTATAGCTCTGACCACTGAGGAGGAATGTGGATAAACAACAGAGACCATTTTTGGAGGTTCTCCAAACCCTGGGTACAGAGTCTCAGCCAAGAAGGCTCAACTGTGCCTCCCTTGGGTCACATGCTTAGGCTACTACCTACAGGAAGAAAAACAAGAGCATCCCTGTTACCATTTTTAGACATCCTGCAAATCCCCATTCCCACACTGAAAACAAACAAACAAAAATTAACAAAAACTAAGCCAGGCGGTGGTGGCGCACGCCTTTAATCCCAGCACTTGGGAGGCAGAGGTAGGCAGATCACTGTGAGTTCGAGGCCAGCCTGGTCTACAAAGCAAGCCCAGGATGGCCAGAGCTGTTACACAGGGAAGCCCTGTCTCAAAAAACAAAACAAAACAAAACAAAAAAAACACCAAAAAACAAAAAAAAAACAAAAACAAAAAACATGTAAGGAAATTCCTAGAGGTAGTTGGATACTTCTAGGTATGGACGGTGGGATTTGCTGAGATGGCCACACCCCTCTATGTGCATATGGGCTATTCAGGTTTCAAATGGACTGAGACAGAACAGAGGACCTTCCAGGCCTTGAAAAAGGCCCTGGTGTCAGCCCCAGCCCTGGCCTTCCAAGACAATACCAAGCTATTCCACTTCCACTTGTACATGGATTAGGTCAGAAACATTACTTAGGGGGTCACACAAACTTTGGAACCTTGGCAAAGACTGGTGACATATCTGTCTGAAACTTGACCTGGTCACAGTTGTATGGCCAGCATGTCTAAGAGCCACAGCTGCCACTGTCCTGCTGGTAAAAGAAACTGACAAGATAACTTTAGGGCACAAACTGTTCCTGGCAGCCCCACACTCTGCTGAGGCCCTCTTAAGTGGGCCACCTGAGAGATGGACATCTAATGCCCACATGTCTCAATACCAAGATCTGCTTCTGCATCAAGCCTGCATTCAGTTCCACAAGATATCAGCCCTCTACCCTGCCAGTGTCTTGCCAGATGACAACCTTGTGGGTCCCTCATGATTTGAGGGGACTGACCTCATCCATATTCTTAGGTCTGATCTGACTGACATCCCATTAGCAGCACCAGACAAGGTATTGTTCACAGATGCGAGCACTTTCATCCAAGACAAGATCAGGTATACAGAGGCAGTGGTAAGGACCCAAGATAAGACTATCTGTGTACAATCTTGAAGTAGGTGAACCTCAGCTCAAAGAGCTTAGCTTTTAGCTTTGAGTCAAACACTCTGCTGGGAGAAAGACAAGGCTATCACCATGTACACTGACTGAAAGCTGATAAACAGATTAGCTGACTTGGCCACCTAGGATATAGGCCTGGAACCACTGGGATCTCTCCAAGTCTTGGTAACCCTGCTGAAGCCCAGTTTGCTGGACTTCTTGGGGCAAGATTGACTGGGCAAGACAAGAACTGGCCAAACAGGATAAGCAAGATTGTAGATGCTGTCGGGTGGCAGACCAGACCTATCCTGCCCGCAGGTCGGGAAGGCAACTGGTCATAGATTTCCACCAAGCCACCCATCTAGGGGTCACAGAAAGTGTGGAATTCCTTATACCCAGGTGTTATGTTCCAAATCTGGGAAGCCTATTGAAAGTTGCCATGTTTAGATGCACCCACCTGTACCTGTGCTCAAGTAAACCTCAGTGTGGGAAGGAAGATCCCACAAGAGTTCCTGGCTTGAGGAAATGAGCCTGGAGGACACTGGGAGTTGAACTTTACTGAAATCCCGCCTAGTGTTTTTGGCTAAAAATGTCTGCTGGTGTTTGTAGACACCTTATCAGGATGGGTGGAAGCCTATGGTACCTAAACAGAGACTGCTCCAAGAGTTACTAAGGAACTTCTTCAGGAAATGAATTCGTAGGTTTGGACTGGCCCTAACTTTAAGGTCCTTCATAGCCAAAGTGTCTCAAAATATAACAAAGCTATTAAATATTCATTGGAAATTATATTGTGCATATAGGCTACAGAGCTTAGGCCAGATAGAAAGGATGACTAGAACTCTTAAGGAGACTCTGACCCAGTTGGTACTGGAAATTTGTGAAAATTTGGGACAATCTCCTCCCCTTTGCCTTGCTCAGGACCAATGTACTTCTTGAGAGGGGCTTCCTCCTTTGGAAATTATATTTGGGAGACCACATCCCATCTTCCCCAAACTCCGAGATGGTCCCATGGCAGAACTATCTAATCACTCCCTTTTCAAGTCTTTGCAGGCTTTGCAGGAAGCTTGCCAGGCCACTGATCTGCCTGTGATGCTTCATTCTGCCATCTCCCACCTCCAAACCCACCCACCATTTCCAGCCAGGAGTCTTGGTGGTAGAGACGATCCCTGCCTGGACTCTGGAGCTGTCTGGAAGGGACCCAATTCGTTACCCTCATCACCCCAACTGTTGTCAAAGTAACTAGATTTGAAAAAAGGACACTGAGGATGATGACAGATGAACTGTCACTTGGCCCTGGACACCTTCAAGAGAAGACTGTCCAGAGTTTCCTAACCCAGGATACACAATCCCTATCAGACCCAAACTTGGGCATGGGAATTCAGAAAAACCAGGCTTGAGAAGCTGTCTCTCTTATGTCCCTTCCAGGGGTGGAACAATATGAGTCTAGGGAATGGATGGGGTCAGTAAATCAGGTTATGGAGAAATTGAGCTAGAAAAAAGCCTACAGGGATTATGATTTCATACATATGCTGACGATGGTGGGAAATCCTGCCAAGGACAAGGCACCTGCATCTTGTCTTCAAATTACTGGCTTGTTTGTGGCTCGCGTTACCGTCTCGCCAGCAAGAACGACGCAGCACACA
>CAJQZJ010012579.1:10100964-10136737 GCA_907164525.1 Lophiomys imhausi
TGTCAGCGCCATCTTGTAATGGCGACTGTGAGTGCGGCCTCTCACACTTGTTTATACTAATGATTTGATTAAATGTGCCTCCTCTGACCCACTGGAAAAGTTACACCCCAACACCATGTACACTGGTCTATGTTATCCTCAAGTATATGCCTATAATGGAGAAGAGGGTAGAGTTCATGTTGGCTTTGACTCAGTGTTAATGAAGGTCAAATGAGCCCTGATTCTGGTCCTGGTCCTAGCAAGGGCAAGAATAGCCAGTACAACTGCCATAGACACCTCAGCCTTGATTCTTGGCAACCAGAACTTAGGTAATTTAGTTCCGAGATAGACCTAGGCTATTTGGAGAATTCTATTTCTTTTTTTTTTTTTTTTTTTTGGTTTTTCAAGACAGGGTTTCTCTGTGTAACAGCTCTGGCTGTCCTGGACTTGCTTTGTAGACCAGGCTGGCCTCGAACTCACAATGATCTGCCTTCCTCTGCCTCCCAAGTGCTGGGATTAAAGGCGTGCGCCATCGTGCCCGGCGAGAATTCTATTTCTATGCTGATGAGCCAAGTTGACTCTCTCACAGTGATAGTCCTATAGAACTGAAGGAAGCTAGAATTCCTTTTTATGACACAGGGAGGACTTTGGATGCTGAAATAAAAAAATTAAAAATGTCTCTAATACAGCCGGGTGTGGAGGTGCATGCCTTTAATCCCAGCACTTGGGAGGCAGAGGCAGTGGATCTCTGTGAGTTCGCAGCCAGCATGGTCTACAAAGCAAGTCCAGGACAGCTAGAGCTGTTACACAGAGAAACCCTATCTCAAAAAACACAAAAACAACAACAACAACAAAGAGTCCCTAATACACTGAAGTAGCCTTTGCGGATATTATATCACTATGAATACTGTTGCCTGACCTTTAAGTCAATAGGAAGAACCAACATTTCCTCTATTCTAGTACACACATTTCTGGAGTATGACATGCTTAGGTGGTTCCATTATGTCTGCAACAGTAAATTGTTCCAGAGAATCTGGACATGTCCAGTAACTCAACTACAAGTTTTGGGAGGAAAAGAAGAGTTAATCCCTGAAAGCAAGTAAATTGAATTAAAGACATGTGATATGTTATTACCTGTCACCTCCTGAGCACCTATTCTATCATTACAAAATTGACATGGGAGTTTTTTCTTCCATCACTTGTTTTGTTTTCTTGTTGTTTTTAAGACAGGTAGCCCTGTAAGGCTCATTCTGTAGCCCAGGTCTCTCTTGAACTCATAGCAATGCTACTGCCTCAGCCTCTCAAGCACTGCAGGCATGTGCTGTTACATCTGGTCATTTTTCCTCATTGTATAATAAATAAATTGAGGGCTTCAGAGTCTTATAGTAAGTAGTAGGGCTGGGATTTACTCCTAGAATCAAATTCCAAGTATCCCTTCATTGACATCTTAGAGAAGAAATCCCCAGGATTCAGCAATTTAATCTAGAAGAACTCAGTACTTTCCTCAGGGTGAACTGGTAGGAAGGATTTAAAGAGTAATTTCTCTCAGTACCTCATGACCCCCAGCTGGAGATCAGAGTAGTACTTATGACTACTTCTAGTAGGCACATGCTTAGTTTGAAGAGATCATGAGCAAGACTTATTTTTAATCATATTAGAAAGAACCCAAAAGATAGGGCTAATAGTCTGAAGTGGTCTTGTCCATCCACATTTGGCAATGGGTGCCTACAGATTGAGCAGAGCTTGTAGACTGACCTGAGAAAGGTATAGCATCTAATCAGAACAATGTGTTCCAGACACCCCTGTGGCAGAAAGTACTTTGCAGAGATGAAAATGATATGCTCATTCCACATGTGCTTCTGCGGGGTGGGTATACAAATCCCCCAACACTATGGGCCTCAGTGAGGAAGTAAGGGAGCATCAATGGTGGCTTGGAGGTTAAGGGAGCTTGCTATTCTTGCAGAGGACTGGAGTTTGGGTCCCAACACCCACATTAGGTGGCTCACAGCCATGTACAACTCCATCTGCTTTTGAGGTGATTTTGAGAGTATTTGTTCTTCTGTGTGCATGGACATGTGCACACAAATAAAAATAAAATAAATTCTAAAAGAATAAAAAATAAGTAAGAGATAAGAAATGGGATAGCTGGCTAAATGTAGTTATTCTACAACATTTTAAAAAAATGAAGTAGAGAGCAAGCAAGATGTCTCAGTGGGTAAAATTGATTGCTGCCAAGCTTGATAACCCAGTTTGTCAACTGACTTTGACCCCCAGGTGCTACCTGGTAGGAAGATTAAAAACCATCTTCCACATGTGCCACATAGTAGGAAAACAAATAGCTCCCATAAGCTGCTTTCTGATCTATAACACACACACACACACACACACACACACACACACACACACAAATGCATTTTTTTTTTTTTTTTTGGTTTTTTGAGACAGGGTTTCTCTGTGTATTCCTGGCTGTCCTGGACCAGGCTGGCCTTGAACTCACAGAGATCGACCTGCCTCTGCCTTTCAAGTGCTGGGATTAAAGGCGTGAGCTACCATGCCCAGCAGATTTTTAAAGTTTGAAACACTAATAAAGCCTAATTTTCTTAATTTACAGCCTAGGTTGGTCCTCACAGATTTCCAGATCTACAGAATGTGCTGTGACTGATCTTCTGGGCCCGCCGAGAAGGCCCATGAGAAGCTGCTCAGCCTCTACTTAGATTTCCTCAGCCACTTACTCTTGAAATGTTCTTTTTTGTTTTTTTTTTTTCGAGACAGGGTTTCTCTGTGTAACAGCTCTGGCTGTCCTGGACTCGCTTTGTAGACCAGGCTGGCCTCGAACTCTCAATGATCCACCTGTCTCTGTCTCCCAAGTGCTGGGATTAAAGGCGTGTGCTGCCACCGCCCGGCTTTTTTTTTTTTTGGTTTGTCTAGTTTGTCTAGACAGGGTTTCTCTGTGTAGCAGTATGGGCTATCCTGGAACTTGCTTTATAGACCAGACTGGCCTGGGAATCACAGAGATCCGCCTGCCTCTGCCTCCCAAATGCTGGGATTAAATGCATGTGCCACTATGTCTGGTGAGATGGGTGAGATGTTCTTTTTGATAAACCTAAACAACAGAGAATTCATGAGCAGTGACTCCAGGTGTCGGTGAGGTCCATGTCAACAGCTAGCCTTATCTGCCACTTGTGTAAGTGGGACATCTTGGAGGCACAGAATAGTCAGACTTTCAGAGAAGAACAGCTGCAGCAGAGACCAGCAGTATAATGACATGGTTCAGCAAAAAAGAAAAGTCATAGCTGTCCTTCAAAAATCTGAAGAAATTTAAGACAACAAGAGCAGAGCACTAAGCCAAGTCTGAGATCCTTCTAAACAGAGGGACCAGGTATGGTCATGTCACAGGTCATGAATCCAGCCCTGTCCCAAATAGATTGACTAAAAGGACTCAAGAGACCTGGAGAAAGAACTTTCTAGGCCAATCAACCTATAGAATCATAAGTCCCAATGAGAAATTGTTTGGAAAAAGATGATGGAATAGGAGCAAATATTGAAGCAAAGCTTATTCATTGGGAATATGTCATGGAAGGCACAATGATACAGGGAAATAAGTCTCCCCTAGAGTTCTTAGACTCATTAATAACAAAATGTGAAACGGACTCAAACAACTTTATTAGAGTTTATCAGAGTTTAGGAGAAAACCTACAGGGTAGGCAAACTCTAAAACCTCAGCTTCTGTCCCAAGGAGGAGAATGCAGGGGAAAAGAAAAAAAGCCATGCAATTTTAGCTGCCATTGAGTTCAGATGCATGGCTGACAAACAGCCATAAGGCAGGGAGAAAAGCATCAGAGAGAGTAGGAAGCCTAAAATTTGGAAGAAAGCCCCAAGTGTTAAGGAAAAATGGTCTCTCTCTCTCTCTCTCTCTCTCTCTCTCTCTCTCTCTCTCTCTCTCCCTTTTCAATTAAACACAAGCTAGAGTTATCTGGGAAGAGGAACCTCAATTGAGGCAACTCTGTAGGCCATTTTCCTGATTAATGACTGATGTGGGAGGGGCCAGCCTACAGTGGGTGGTGCTATCCTCGGGCTGGTGGCCCTGGTTGGTATAACAGCATACTGAGCAAGCCAATAAACAGCATTCCTCCATGACTTCCTGCCTCCGGGTTCCTGTCTTAAATCCCTGCATTGGCTTCCCTCAATGGACTGTGACTCAGGATATGGAAGCCAAATAAACCTTACCTTCTCAAGTTGCTTTTGGTTAAGATGTTTATCACAGCAATAGAAACCTAATTAGGATACATGCTTAGAATATTCCTAGAAAGAACACAAGGAAACATTCTGCTTTTCCTAATAATTCAGAAGAGCAGACCTATTTATGACCCTACATGGCTATGGCCGGCCCATAAGATTCTGCTCTAGGGGTGGGGATTCTGGGAAGGAACAGTGCAGTATCTCACCAAGGAGCTAATTATTCCATTTATCTTTTTGGCATGGCTTAAGTTAAGCCCACCTTCCTAGGGGTTGTCCCTGAGCCAAAGTGATTGAACCAGCCCAACTGGATTGTTGGGTCTCCACCCAGGCCAGAGATTCTATTCTCTTGACCAGGAGCTTTTTCTATTGTAACAACAGGATACCCAAAGAAGATCTTTTTTTTTTTTTCAAGACAGGGTTTCTCTGTGAAGCCCTGGCTGTCCTGGGCTCACTTTGTAGACCAGGCTGTCTTTGAACTCACAGAGACCCACCTGCTTCTGCCTCCTGAGTACTGGGATTAAAGTCATGTGCCACCACACCCTGCAATTACAGACAACTACAAACTGCGATGTGGGTACTGGGATTTGAACCCGGGTCTTTTGGAAGAGCAACCAGTGCTTTTAACCACTGAGCCATCTCTCCAGTCCCAAAGAAGATATTCTATGAGATAGTTTCTTTAACTTCATGAATGTGTGTGTGTGCATGTGTGTGTGTGTGTGTGTGTGTGTGTGTGTGTGTGTGTGCGTGCATGTGCGTGTGTGTGCATGTGCCTATATATATGCATGGAGGACAGAGGAGGATGTTAGGGTCCACCTCTGTCACTTTCTGCCTTACTTTGAGACAGGGCCTGCCACCGAATCTGGACTTCGGCCACTCAACAACAGTGATCCCCTGTCTCAGTCCACCACAACATTGGAGTTATAGGTGTGCGCACAACCAAATCCAGCTTTCTATGTGGGTGGTGGGGTTTGAACTTGAGGACTCATGCTTGTGCAGCAAATGTTTTTAATCAGTGACCCTCCTTATCTGCTTGCTTGCCTGACTCCCTTCCCTTCCTTTTTTCTTTCTGTTTGTTTTGAGGTAATGTCTCACTATGACTACATAGGCTACATATGACTACATAGCCAGACTACAGTCTGGCCTCACACTCATGAGCATCCTGCCTGTGAGTCTCCATGGTGCTGAGATTCTAGCATGTATGTTCTTGGCCTTATTTCTTTTTACTGGTGGAGATTACTACACACTTCATAAGAAATTCAAGGCACTTACCAAAAACTTTATGAATTCCTTGAGGAAAAGAAAAAGATGTCAGTTCCTGGCTTAGAGTTAGGTGCTTTGTATTGTAAGTTACTCAAGAGTTACAAACACTGTAAAAGTCAGAAGGAATAGGTGACTAAGACAAACTCCTTTTTAGGTGCTTGATCAAAGGGTCCTTTCCACAGACTTACTGCTTTTACTCTTTTTTTTTTGAGACAGGGTTTCTTTGTGTATTGCTGGCTGTCCTGGACTCACTTGTAGACCAGGCTGGCCTCGAATTCACAGAGATCTGCCTGCCTCTGGCTCCAGAGTGCCGGGATTAGAGGTGTGGCTTTTACCATTTTTCTAGTCAAGAGTAGTTGCAAAAATTTTGTGGGAATTTTCTCATTATTTCTATGTAATAAACTTATCCCTAAACTTAGTGACTTCTCTAGCCCAGTAGAATGAAGAGAAATTTGAGTGAAGGTACTATGTAATTTATTAGCAATTATAATAATTTCCCATATAGGATGGCTGTGAAGTACTTCAGCAGAAAACCTGAGGCCAATTGCCTATATTCAACCCCCAGGGATTCAGGAGAAGGGGTTCCTCTATCAAGCAATCAGTTACAGTGAGAGGCAAAAAGAAGCCTACAAGGAAAGGGACTTTAGGTGCTAGGAGAGTCTCTGAGCAACACCTGGCCCAGAAGACGTCCTTGTTTTTTCCCTTTCAAACCCAGGTCTCTGTATATGGTAGGCAAGTGCACTGCCACTGAACTATGCTCCTAATCCTTGATCTTTATGACATGGCCTTAAGCAGCTAAGGCTGGCCTTGAACTCTAGACACTGCTGCTTTAGCAGCATTGTCAATGTGAAGAACATAAATTCAGCACCAGAAATGTGTAATACAAAGAAAGTCCATGCTTGAAGGGCTCAGCTTGAGACAGTAGAGTTCTGTCCTGGCTGCAGATTAGCATTAGATAACAAAGCAAAAGATTCCAGGACAGCCCCATTTGGAGGCTAGACCGAGAGCAGTCAAATACTGCCCTGGAGCCTGGCCTAGAGTTGAAAGCCCTTCTCGGCAGGCTTTTGATATGATCTCAAGTGAGATTATGTATTTGTCCTCAGGACATACTGGAAGAAGTTCATGTTCATCATGCAACTTGAAACTTCTGCTGTACACCACCAGTAAAGTATAATCAATTAATATTATGGATTAGCAAACCAACCAACAAACTACTTTGTATCTAGACAGATATATTATGTTCATGAAATTTTAACAAAATATTTTTTTTTGTTTGTTTTGTTTTTCCAGACAGGGTTTCTCTGTGTAGCTCTGGCTGTCCTGGACTCACTTTGTAGACCAGGCTGGCCTTGAACTCACAGAGATCTGACTTCCTCTATTTCCCAAGTGCTGGGATTAAAAGCATGCACTACCATGACTGGCAATTATAGACAGCTGTGAAATGCTATATGGGTGCTGGGATTTGAACCTGGGTTCTTTAGAACAGTAGTTAGTGCTTTTAACTGCTCAGCCCTCTGTCTAGCTCAAAAGTGTTTCTTAAATCCAATTAATACCACAGTTTTTTAGTTGTGTGTGTGTGTGTGTGTGTGTGTGTGTGTGTGTGTGTGTGTGTGTGTATACAGATTAATGCATGACCTGGACTTCTCTTTGCTTCTGAAGGTAGACAAAAGCCAGGCCTGAGCCAGAGAGCAAGGTGGTTCAGACTAAGATATCATAAGGTCCGTAGCTGAATTTCCTCACAATATGTAGGTGATAGTTTCCTGATGAAAGACTGCACTTCCCAGTTTCCCTTGAAGAGTATGTAAGTCATTTCTGCCATAATAAGATGTAACATCCCTTCTTCTTCTATAGGCATTTTGGCCATCCACACATGGGTATCAAACGTGCTCCCTTGCCATGAATAAACATGTCCTGTCTAAGATTAGACCAAACTTCTCTTTCTTTCCATCTTCTGTCTCTCTGTAGCTGCTTTAGAATAATATAACACATGGTGCTGAAACCCAGGATGGGAAATCTGAACCTTGTAGGAGCTTAATCACACCCACAGACAACCATCCATGACTCTCATATGAGCTCTGGCCCTGGCCCCTGCTCAAGAGGACCAGGCAGGGCCATTCAGTTCTCTCAGGAAGCCTTTTCTTTCCACTCTCTGTCCCTGCTTTTCTCTTTCACCTCTGTCTTACTCTCACACACTTGGACCTTCTAGGTATGAGACCATGCTGCATTCAAGTAGAACATACATACAACATAGCAAAATGCCTAAAGAAGGTAATCTGTTGGACTTAACTCAGAGGTACCCTAAGTAGGTCTAAAAGCTCACTAGAGCTTTCTTCTGTAGCCCTCCTCCTCCTTCTTTGATTTGTTTTTTGTTTTTTTTTAATATTTTTTTTCTGTTTTTGGAGAGAGGGTTACTATGTGTAGCCCTAGCTGTCCTGGAACTTTCTCTGTAGACCAGGTTGGCTTCCAACTCATAGCGATCCTCCTGCCTCTGTCTCCTGAGTGCTGGGATTAAAATCGTGCACCACCACCAGCTCTACTGTCTTTCTTTGGCTCAGTTGAGAGCAGTAGAGACTTTCCACTGACTGTTATAACAGACCTTAGTAGGCCCCCAGACCTTAGCACAACTGACTCCATGATGGAAGTACCATTCAGGATGTAAAACTCATCATGGAGACAGCACCACCTGCCAAAACAAAAACAAAGACTTAATCCATCCAAGTCTGTACAGTACTGGGAAAGTCTCTAAGTGTACTAGCCTTGCTTTTTTACTTCTGCAGTTCCACTTCTGGCTAACTGTTCTTGTTTACTGAAGTACGTTTACCCAGAATGTTTTTTTTTTTTTTTTTGCTTAAAAGCTCACCCTGAGGAAGGAGCAATGTTACACTGGGATCCCAAACACCCAGGGTAGTCACCGGCCAGCTAATAAAGACTTTCTATTGGCTTAAACCCATGTCCAAGCACTCTTCTCTGGTGAATATCCCACAACATTATGAGAAAGTTTGAGAAGTCTAATTCTGGAAATTCTCCACTGGCTTATCACTCAATCAACCCAAAGCCCTCAGAACTTCCACTGGCCCATCACTCAATCAACCCAAAGCCCTCAGAACTTCCACCGGCCCTGTGGTTTCCTAGCCCTGGAACTGTAGTAGCTGGGGACACCCCATACTCTCTATGCTCATTCAGTCATATGCTCACTCATATTCTAAGTGCCACTTGTTTTTAGCTTGATCTTCCAAATTCTCTGTCTCAAAGTACACACCCTCAGCCTGGCTGCAAGCTAATCTAAAAGGCTCCATTTGGGAGACCTCACACCAAGTTCTCTCATTCAGTTCTCAGTCTCGATATATATTGGGCAAATGGCATTGAAGGCCCAAATTCAGAGCTTTTGATTTTTAATAACTAAACCAATTTAGGTAACTCCACAATATGGAATGCTATGGTGGTCTGAGGCCCCTCCTCCATATGACTCACAGCTCACACTAATCTTTCTCTGGGCTCTGCCTTACAACCACACCCACAGCTGGAATGCCTGTTTTTTCTGCTGGGCCTCCAAACTTGAATCTTTACAATTATTCCTAACAGAGATAACATAGAACTCTTTTCTCCTTATACCTCTTTTGTCTTATACTTTGTCCTGTTTGTGTACCTGACTCTCCAAGTCTGGAAAATCCTGCTAGTATCTTTATCAGCTAAGAGGTCAGAGCACTGCAGATTGTCTGCTTCCATCTGCAAACACGCACAAACTGGTTACCGACATGTAGCTCACTGGGTTCAGACTTACAGAGATTCAAATGTCTTTGGGGTATGGATAATATTGAAAAATTATTTCATGCTGTTCTACTCTACTGAGAAGGCTGGCTCTGGAGTTGGAATTTGGCCCATCTGCTCCAGACCCAAGCACGCTTGTTTAAATGTTTCCACCTGGGTCAGGCTGGCCACCTGACTCTGACAGGGAGGAGGCGAACAAAATAGAACAGCCAGGAAAAGGCAGGCACTTTGAGAAGTAAAGAAGTAAACCACAAGTGAGTCCAGGACAGCCAGGGCTACACAGAGAAACCCTGTCTCGAAAAACCAAAAAAAAAAAAAAGAAGTAAACCACTTCCCATAGTGGTTACAAATGGCAAGGTGTTAACTCTGAATTCTCCCCACTTTCCTTGGTTTTGTTTGCTATCTTTAAAACGTTTGTGAAACCTTTAACTTTCTGTCTTTTAGGATTTGGAAGTTTGTTGAGCATGATTTTAAAAGGATATATAGAAGTCTTAATTTTCCATAACATACCATGTATGTAATTTGGATTCAACTTTTCTTTAGAAAAAGGGGATGTACCTGATGAGCTCACCTTGGGTCACCATCTTGGCTGATGACCTCATCAGGATGGAAACATGCAGTAACTTTGCCATCGTCTTGGTTAAAGTAAGTGTTCCCAGGGCATCTCTCTGCTTATCTTCATTGTATCCTCAGATGGTTTGTTTTAAAACATATGACTGTGTCATATAAAAACTGATATTTTTTTTTGCTATCTTTGTTAAGCTGTAGATGTTTGATGAAACTGAGTTATATTAAAATCTATGATATTTTTGCCTTGTAAGTTTTAGCTACTTGGCAAAACTGAGTCATAAAGTACTGATATTTTTGCTGTCTTTGTTAAGCTTTAGTTACTTGGAGAAACTGAGTCATATTAAAAAAAACTCACATTTTATAAATGTGCACTATAAAAGGATCATAAAAATGAGGTTCTCAGTCTCTCTGTGAATTGTATTTATGGTTTAAAGTTTAATACTAAAGGATCCTTAATTCAACAGGGTTTCTCTGTACAACAGCTCTGGCTGTCCTGGACTTACTTTGTAGACCAGGCTGGCCTCGAACTCACAGAGATCCGCCTGCCTCTGCCTCCTGAGTGCTGGGATTAAAGACCGGCGCCACCACACCCGGCTACAAGGTATAATTTTAAGGCTCAAACTTAATAGTGATAAAAGTACAAAATCCTAATCTTATTAAAGGCACCAACTTGTTGTAAACTATTAAAGATAATTAAGATGTACAAGTTAATGGTCAGTCATGCTAAGTACAAATTTACAGAGACAAACCTTAGAGGGACAGACCAACTTAGACCTCCCATTACATAGCTCTCTGTATGTATTGTCAAAGATAAGCCTGGAGCAAGTAACTCCAACCAAGTAATGTAGTAAACAAGCTACATTAAACTCAATTTGTTTTTTTTTTTTTTGGTTTTTTTTTTTTTTTTGGTTTTTCGAGACAGGGTTTCTCTGTGTAGCCCTGGCTGTCCTGGACTCACTTTGTAGACCAGACTGGCCTCAAACTCGCAAAGATCCGCCTGCCTCTGCCTCCCAAGTGCTGGGATTAAAGGTGTGCACCACCACTGCCCTGCTTAAACTCAATTTGTTTAATGTAGAATAATATTCAAAATCAGTTACATAGAAATTGGTTATGAAAAATTGAATGTTTGAGTAAAATGGATTAAATTTATAATAAACTTACATGGCAGGAAACCTCCAGGCTCAAATCATTCCTTTGGATGGGAGCACTGTCCTACCAGAGTAAGTTACATGCTAGCCTCATTACAGGACAAGAATGAATGGCAAATAAGACCTCCCATAAGTCTGCTGCTTCTGCCTCTGACTGTGTGAACTAGACCAGCTCTTGCCATGTAGACTAAACCAGAAAGAAACCTCCTCCTTCTCCAAAGATGAGTTACTCTTCATGTCTCATATGACAGGAGGATGGATTCTCTGGCCCAGTGGGGGATCTCAGAGTCTTCACCTACAACCTAATGTCTCAATCAAATTGGAAGGTAAATAGCAATTTTCTGTCCTCAATGTCATCTAAACTGACACATGAAGATGATGTGAACAGGGGAACCTTGTATATAAGCCTACCACATGACCACTATGAGCCCTGCATGTTAGTTTAATTGGTCATGTCCTTTACCCTGGCATTCCATTCTTCCTCTTAACACAAGCTAATTCCAGGTTCCATATACCCTAGCCACTGGTATTCCCTGATTAAAGTAGGATGCCAGACACTCTGTCATCAAAGTCATAGCACTGAAAAGTTATCCAGAGCATCCACGTGGTGTCTTTGACACCACGGTTTTGTTTCTGTAGAGTCAACTAATGATTCTATTAAGTGCTATCCCAAGCCCTCGGGTTCTTCAGGAGGAGATGACTTAGATGAAGAAGATTCTCTCCAACCTGGGCTTGCCTGTGCCACTTTGGGAATATAATCTAGTTTCTACTCAGGTAGAGAGCTCCAGGGCCAGTGCCTGTGTTCTCACCTTGAAAACTACAAGGAGTAGACAGGCTTTGGCAGTGGTGCTTGGGATGTTATCTAAGAAATTCTAAAAGCCAAAAGCTCATCTAATTTGGTTATCTTACTTTAGTAATCACACCTCTAAACAACTAATCTATTTCAATAGAACACTGTTAAGTAATATGCTTACTTGTGTCAGTATGTGGTGACCCAGAGATTTGTTGACAAGAGTAAAGAGTTAGCTTTAGCCTTCTTTGCAGAGGCCATGCCACTTGTAATTTGTTTGTTACAGACTTAACATGGATGGTTTCTTTCATCTTTCATCTGTTGGTTGAGTGTATGGAATGAAAATGTTGTAGAGAATTTTCTAAAGTTTCTGTTAATAGGGTTGATTTTAGAAAACTTTGTAAAATGAGTCATTTACTCTTGACAAGGAAGTCATTGTCTCTGAATTTTTAAATTGGAAGACAAAAATAATTTCTTTGGAGGAATATAACTTAGAATTAAATTGTCTCTTTGTGCAGCCTGATATTTGCTACATAATCTTGGGCTATAGGTATAACAATTTAATGTTAGCAAAAATATGTATTAAGCCATGTCTTCAAATACTAGATATGGTCATTTAAAGTAATAGTCCCAACTTTTAAAAATTTTACCTAAGCAAATTTTTTCTAACCAAAAATTGTATTTTACATGAGATACTCTGTTTTTGTTAAATAGTAGCTGGTATTGTCAATATTTGAAACAAATATACAAAGTTTATTATATGTGGAAACAAGGGATATCCCTTAGACACTTTCTGTTCAGAATCATTCCTTAGATGCTGACTTTAACAACTTCTTTTACAAAGCTTTCAGTTGCTTGTTCCTTATACAGGAGTCTGATGTAGACAAAACAACTAATTTCTGCTAACTCATCCTTCTACAAAACTCTGGTGCATGGTTCAGCCAATTCTACAGTTGCATTTAACTCATGTTAATGTTGATATAAAACTTTTCTTCATGTAACTTTGTCTCTTAATGTTCCCCACAAATTTGCACTGTTATTTCCTCCTGGCTTATGCTCTGGGTCTTTACCCTATTTAAGTTTTATCATGGTCCCTTGGATGGATCCTCTTCTGAGGCTCTCTAACTGCTGCTCCACTCCTCACCCTTCTGTTAGCCTTGAAGTAGTTACTGAGAGATCAACAGCCCCAAACCCCTCTTGCATGACTAATAGGCCATAAACCATCCAACTCAATCCCTCTTCTTGCCACTCTAGATATTGTTTGGGGGACTCAGAACCAAAACAGCTGGACTGAAGCCTTCTTTGCATCAACTAAACTTTCTGTTCCACCAGCTTAACATCATTCAGGACAAGCTCAACTCATTGACTGGTGCAATACACCAAGATTTGTGCCCTCTTCCTCAAACCTTACTGCTTCCATGTCAACAAATCCTAACTGGTTTGAGATAGTGCCTAGAGACATGAGCCAGACAAAAGCATTCAACCACCAGTCTCTTCTTATGTATGGGCTTCTGGTTCTCTACTACTCTGGGTCTTTCCATGGATCATTTCCTTATTATCCTTATAATTTTGCTTTTACCCTTTCCTTTAAATATTTTACTTACAGAACTTCACCCTATAGCCAAACAAAATGTTGCACACAGGTTCTTCCAATAGCTTTCACCCTACAACAGTTCCCTCTATTTGTTCCCAATACATTTTCAAATAGACCTTTTAGATGTTGTGGAGAAACACTGGCTAAAAGGGGCCTTCATCCCTTTCATCCGAGGCCAGATAGAGTTCTTTCTTTCTTTCTTTTTTCCAAGACAGGGAAACAGCTCTGGCTGTCCTGGACTTGCATAGTAAACCAGGCTGGCACCGAACTCACAGAGATCCACCTGCCTCTGACTCCCGAGTGCTGGGATTAAAGGTGTATGCCACCATGCCTGGCTAAAATACAGTTCCTTACATTAGTCTTCTACTTCTCCTATTTCCTTCCTTTGATGCTCAGTAGCTCCCCGCTACTTCTGCTGGCTCATTTCCATGTAGCAGTTCTGGCAATGGAACCAGTCACTGTCACTCTGAATCAACTCCACTTTCTCTCACTGGCCCACTTTGTCTCTCCCTACTCCACTCCTTGCCCCCCCTAGCCTTCCCAGAAAATCCTCAGTTCTATTCTGTAGCTAAATTATCTGCTTATATCTCTCTAGTAATTCTTTTCCAAGACTCTCCAGGAATCCAGGATGACATGTGCTTCATCCATCACAGCAGATCACATTAGGACTCTCCCCTTGAGACATAACTAGAGGGCACCCCCTTCAATGCTTCCAGCTATCCCTCCTGTCAAAGACTCAATAGAAAAGAACTATATCACCCCCGCCCTGCATTTTTTATCTCCTGTCAGAGTTAGGAGTGATAGTTTCCTCTTAAAAGACTACACCACTCTCAGCTTCCCTTGTGGACTGTGGAAGTCATTTCCATCCCTATAAGAGCTGCACCTTCTTCTGTAGTTGCTTTTCCCACAAAGAGAAGCATCACATCCACACACATGGGTGACAAAATGCACCCTCACAGTGAATAAACAGTCCCACTCAAGGTCAGATGAAAACCTCTCTTTCCACTTTCCATCTCTCTATAGCTGCTCAAATTACCCACCAGTGGGGATGCTGCCAGACATTTGTGTGTTTGAATGTCAGTGGACATAATTAAGCATTATTTCTGCATTGAAGTGTGTGGAGGTTCCTTGAGGTGGGAAATCAAAGATTTTTCTATACATAACATATAAGCTCAGTTTAGGTTTTGCCACTTAATGGACACCGCTGTGTCTGTTGTATCTGGCCACCAAATGACTTCTAAATAAATCAAAAAATCATCAGCCAACTTTCAGTTGAGAACTCTTCAGATTCCTGAGTTACGCAGTTAATCCTGATACACCTGTAAATGTTTATCTTCTATCAAATGAAATATGTGCTTACCTAAGATGTTCATGATTGTGTGCCTTGCCCTGTGTGGATTCTTCACTGACCATTTTTATTTGTTTGTTCTCAAGACGTCCTAAGGTAAGAGAAGTCCTCCTGATCCAGAGAAAGGTATATGGTACCTACAAAACCAGTTTTCCATTCACAAGGATACAGCATTTTTCCCTGGAAGCAGCACATCTGTGCATTTGTTGTTGCCACCCCTCATCACACCTGACCCTTTGACTTCCAGAGTGTTCTTTTCTCATGCTGACTTGACACAATGCTAGGAGAGAACTAATACCTGGAGAGAATGAAGCCTTGAGGGAATCTGGCCCTGAATCCTGCTCTTTTCCCACAAGGAGAAGCCTCATAGGACAAAGTGTAGAAGAGGAAGCAGGTATTTGACCTCTTGATTATTAACTTTCTCATGTAGAAAATGCCAGTTTAGCCGGGCAGTGGCGCACGCCTTTAATCCCAGCACTGGGGAGGCAGAGGCAGGCAGATCTTTGTGAGTTCGAGGCCAGTCTGGTCTACAAAGTGATTCCAGGAAAAAAAGTGAAAAAGAGGTGACTCAGATGACTTGGTATGTTCACATTTTGTTGCAATTTACAGGCAAAAGTACCTCCGTGGGAGAGATACATTTTATTCCAGCACAAAAGAGGTTGGAGGAGATGTTCCCCAGCAGTTTTCAGCTTCAAATTCTCTCTAGTAAATATTCCCAACTCTGAAGTTGCCATGTGGATTGAACTATTTCTCATCATCAACCACAATAATGCTGATGAAGATATTAATCACACTGTTTATAGGTTTGTAAATGCGCTTCTTCTAAAGACCTCGGGTGTTTAATGAACATGACCTAATTTACCCTCACAGGTCTAGCCTTATTTAATAGATGGGGAAACCGAGGCATAAAGAAGCTGAGTAACTTCTTCAAAGTCAAGCATGTACCTGGGGAACTAATCCAGATGCCAAACCTCTGCTGTTTCTGCCTAGCTCTATCTGTCTAAATATTGAAGATGATGTGTGTGGAACTCATGGCAATGGGTGTTTCTGTGTCTAACTCTTGCCTATTGTAGAGTCAGTGATCAGGAAATGGTTATGTTCCTGAGGAAGAGACTTCTTTATTATTAGCAAAATAGTAATTATATAGCATGTTTCCTAGAGACACCTCTTGTTTATATGTCAAGATGGCATACATAAATACAAACCTTGATTGGTAAGGGAAGCAGAGTTTGGAAATATCTTTTTCTTGGTGAAAGTAAGTCGACAGGAGCCCCTAGCAAAGGAAGACATTTGAGTTGATCATCTTTTCTATGCTTGGCATTGGACATATTTGGATATTATTTTATTCTGACAAAACTGTTGCAGGAAAAATGTTCAACTATGCTCTATAAGTTAGAAAACAAGTTATTCAAAATTTAAGGTATTTATCTAATGCCGCAGAGCTAATAAATGGCAAAGGTGAGATTTATCCCCTCATATCTTTGTATTCTCCAAATCTCCACATCTTCTAAAATGCCAGACAACCTAGTTCATATACCTCGTTCCAACCCATGATCTGATGATCCAGGATGACTCCATCCTCTATTTCTTCCCTTGCATAAAATATTAGCAAAAATGTTAAATAAAATCATCATTCAAAATTTGAATATTTCAATTTTGCCATTGTTAAAACTTCCTCTTAAAATGTTTAACAGGCTTAAAAGTTATACAACTCAAATTTGGAATTTTGGAATTTTTTTCTGGCTCTTAATGATCTAATTTATCTCTTTGCTCATTAGCATGCATAATGGAGTGCTTTCAGTACTGAGATTTCAGAGCATCTTTTTTCTGTTTTTTTTAATGTATATGGATATTTGGCATGAATATGACTGTGCACCATGTGGCATGTTGGTACCCGTGAACTGGATTTGTAACGTCAGATTCCCTGGAACTGGAGTTACAGAGTTCAAAAGGTGTGAGCTTCCATGTAGGCACTGGAAATTTGACCCGAGTCCTCCTGGAAGAATAGCGAGTGCTTTAAACATGGAAACATCTCTTCAGTCCTTTGGAGCATGCAGTCGCCAGAAGGTACCTCTGAGACCTGAAGAAGTTCTGAATCTTGCACAATATGACATACATCCTTCTCAGAAGGAGCTATGTACTAAAATGCTAGGCTTTGAAACCACTTATTCTTTGACTATTCATACCATTCAAACTGATCAAATGATGACATAAAATACTTATGCAGCTGGGTGTAGTGGTACACACCTTAGGTTCCAGCACTTAGGAGGCAGATGCAAGTTGATCCATGTGAACCCAGGACAGCCTGGACCACATAGCAAATTCCAGACCAACCAGAGTTACATGGTGAGACTCTGTCTCAAAAAGACAACAATAAAAAGAAGGTGAATTATGAGTATATAATCTAATAACTCAAGCAACTGCATGAATGTGTGTGTACACAAAAACACACACATATATGCATACATACAGCTATAAAAAAGATATACTCAAGGGCTGGAGAGATAGCTCAGTGGTTAAGAGCACTGGCTGTTCTTCCAAAGGACCCAGGTTCAAATCCCAGCACCCACATGGCAGTTCACAGCTGCCCAAAATGGCTGGGCGTGGTGGTGAGGCAGGCAGATCTCTGTGAGTTCAAGGCCAGTCTGGTCTACAGAGGACAGCCAGATATACACAGAGAAACCCTGCCTAGAAAAAAAAAATATATATATATATACTGAAAACAATTGATAAATAAAATGAAATTATAAAAATTATCAACTACTAAATACGATGGTACACACCTGTAATTTCAGCACTCAGGCAGTTAAAGCAGGAAGATTATGAATTTGAGGCCATCCTGGGCTACACAGTGAGATCCTGCTTCAAAACCTGTAAACAAACAAAAATAACAAAAGTTTTTGATTAGCTCACAGGAATGCTGGGTAAAGAAAAAAATTCAAAAAGTAAAAACATATCAACCAGGCACGGTGGTACCTCCAGAGTTCCATCATGGTAGGGGCTAGGATGGGAGGATCTGAACTCAGAGGCTAGCCTCACATATGTATTGAGTTTGAAGCCAGGTTGGGCTGAATCACAGTATCTTCTCCAACCACAATGAAATCAAATTAGAATAGCAGAAAGCTGCAACCATCTCCAAACATGCAAATATCTGCATAAATAATTCCCAGATAAAAAAGGAAATCTCAAGTTTTTTTTTCCTTCAAAAAGACATAGAAAGAAATGGTAGTGCAAATTATTGACATTTGTAAGACAGTAAGGCAGATCTTGGAGGCTTTGCTCTGTCCTCTGAATTCCCTAGTACTTTGCCTTTCTGTTTTAAATAGTTTCCTATGCATCTTCTTAGCTACTGGGCGGGCCATGTCTTACTCTTCTATATTGCAGTTGTCTCAGTGTTCAATAAAAGTAGTTTTTTTTTTTTTGGTTTTTTTTTTTTTTTCGAGACAGGGTTTCTCTGAATATCTCTGGCTGTCCTGGACTCGCTTTGTAGACCAGGCTGGCCTCGAACTCACAAAGATCCGCCTGCCTCTGCCTCCCAAGTGCTGGGATTAAAGGCGTGCGCCACCACCGCCCGGCAATAAAAGTAGTTTTAACAACTTAATAACTAGACACACCAAGCTACTTAGCTACATGGGGTTGAAACCAAATCAGTTGTGTACAGACTTGGAGAGTGTTTAGGGCACCCCAGTGAGAGGCCGATCCTTTTGCACTGGGAACTACAGCTTGGGCACCAGTCTAAGCAACTACCCAGTCTGTCCCAGAGCAGTTTCCTTATCTGTATAGCAGCTAACAGTGCATTCAGCAATGAACAATTAGAAAATATTCAACATGCATAATTCCATATTTCGTTCCTCAGTAAGAATAATTTCCTTAGTTATTTAAGTCAGGTCCAAGACCAAAGATGTAGCTCAGTGGAAGAGTGTCTGAGTAGCAGCCCTAGGGCCAGAGTTCACCCCAGTGTTCAAAAGCTGTCCAGCTCAGCTCCTCTCACCTGCCTCATGCCTTGAACTTTTCCCATGCCTCCTTCCTGTTCCTGCCCTCTCCACGGACCCATAAAACCTACCTTCAAAAGGACCATAAAGGTCATTTATTACAGTTTCCCATTCAGTAACTGGATGCAGTGTAGTCAGGGAAGCATTAAGCTGAAAGCTCATTTTGGAACTGACTGGACTGAGACTACTCTGAGAGAAGCATTTAGCATGAATCAAAATATAAAGTATAAGTATGCTCAGTAAGTATGGAAATGACCCTGAATGTATAAAGACAGACTGAAAATACAGCTCTCTTCAAAACCTGGTTGGCTCCTGAAAGGTGAGCCTGCCAGCATCTGTGGCTACTGAGTTCTACAAGAATGATAAAGCTCTAGCTTCACAATTTTGCTACACCATCTGTAGGACTCTGCAGATGCTGGGAAATTTTGTTTAGTTTTTCAAGTAAAAAAATAATTTATTTTTGTGTACATGGGAGTTCTGCTGCATGTATGTGTGTGTACCATGTGTGTGCAGTGCCTACGGAAGTCAGAAGTGTGAGTTCCCTTGGAACTGGAGTTACAGACAGGTTGAGAGCTGTCATATGGGTGCTGGGAATGGAATTCAGGCCCTCTGAAAGAGCAGCCAATGCTCTTAACAGCTCAGCTATCTCTCTAGCCCTCATTTTAAAAAATTACATTAGCAGGGTTGTGGTGGTTGCACACCTTTAATTCCAGCACTTGGAAGGCAGAAGCAGGAAGATCTCTCTCTCTGTGAGTTCCAGGACAGCCTGGTCTACAGATGAGGTTCAGGACAGCCAGGGCTACCCAGTGAAAACAAATAAAAAACAAAAACAACAAATAAAGAAAAGAAGAGGAAAAATAAATTAGCCAGGTAGTGGTGGTGTGCCTTTAATCCTAGCACTCAGGAGGCAGAGGAAGGAAGATCTCCAAGTTTGAGGCCAGTTTGGTCTACAGAATGAGTTCTAAGACAGCCAGGGCTACACAGAGGAACTCTGTCTCAGAAAAAAAAATTACACTTATTTATGTGTGTATGTGTATGTGCCACGGCATTCATGTGGATGTCAGGGGACAACCCATTGGAATTCATTCTCTCCTCGTACCATGTGGTTCCTGGAGATTCAACTCAGGTTATTAGACTTGGCAACAACTACTGAGCCTTCTCTCTACCCCTGAAAGCTTATTCTTTTTTTGTTTCTGTTTTTTGTTTGTTGTTGTTGTTGCTGCTTGGTTGGTTGGTTTTTCGAGACAGTTTTTCCATGTTTCCCTGGCTGTCCTTGACTCACTTTGTAGATCAGGCTGGCCTTGAACTCATAGAGATCCACCTGCCTCTGCCTCCCAAGTGCTGGGATTAAAGGCATGTGCCACCACACCCAGCTGAAAACTTATTCTTTTTCTTCACAAATGATAATGCACTCAATCATCTGATGCATCCAGTACACTGCAGTGTCTAGGGTGTGTGTATGTTTGTTGACTTTGGTAAGGTTAGTCCCTTTGTGTCTGATCTTTTCTTGGTTTATAATTCAAGATATTTGATGCCAAAGTGGAGGGGGGGGAACCTGGTGACAATATGCAATGCATGTGATGTCTCTCTGGTATAATTTTGGGATTCTCAGCCATCTTGCCTTGCCCAAGTAATATGACCTTACCCCAGACTTTTTCCTGACTGCATCCTAGTAACAGCTTATACTGACTTCATTTGGCTCCTGCTAGAGAGAGAGAACTTGGAGTTCCTGAGGCTGCTCTTTGGGTCTCTATCTGTGTCTAATAAGGAAAAATATTTACAAATGGTAGGCATAGAAATCAATCTCTTATTTATTATTATTATTGTCATTATTACTGTTTCACATTCATTTATTGTGTGTAGTCAGAGGACAACTTGTGAGAGTTGGCTCCACCACAAGGTCCCTGTGAGATCAAGGTCAAGTCATCAGGCTTGGTGGCGGGTCCCCTTATCCTCTGATCCACCTCGCTGGTCAGTCCCTCATTCTTTTTTTTTTTTTTTTTGGTTTTTTCGAGACAGGGTTTCTCTGTGTAACAGCCCTGGCTGTCCTGGACTTGCTTTGTAGACCAGGCTGGCCTCGAACTCACAGAGATCCGCCTGCCTCTGCCTCCCAAGTGCTGGGATTAAAGGCGTGCGCCACCACGCCCGGCTTCATTCTTTGTTTTTTAATTTTTTCCTGTTCATTAGACCCAGAGATTTGTGACCCTTAGGTACTCATTCTACCTCGGAATAACACACCATCAGCCACCATTCCTTTTAGACTTTGATTGACTCCTTTAGAAACACTAAAGCTTTCCAGGCGTGGTGGCACTTGCCTTTAATCCCATCACTTGGAAAGCACAAGCAGGTAGATCTTTGTGAGTTCAAGGCCTGCCTGGTCTACAGAGTGAGTTCCAGGGTAGCCAGGGCTACATAGAGAAACCTTGTCTCAGAAACCAAAAAAAAAAAAAAATCACTAAAACTTGCCTCCTTTCCCCTTTTTTCCTTAATCTACCCTCATTCTATTCTTTAGATGATGGTGAGAAAATTTAAACTTTGGTAATTAAGCCAGCATTAAAACTCTAAAGTGGGGCTGGAGTGATGGCTCAGAGGTTAAGAGCACTGACTGCTCTTCCAGAGGTCCTGAGTTCAATTCCCAGCAACCACATGGTGGCTCACAACCATCTATAATGAGATCTGGTGCCCTCTTCTAGCCTGTAGGTATACTTGCAGACAGAACATTGTATACATAATAAATAAACCTTTAAAAAAAAAAGTCTTTCAAAAAAAAAACTCTAAAGTGGCAAATTAAACTGAGATAAAATAACTATATAGAAGCAAGCACTAACAGTGAGTTTTGCTTTTCTTCATTAATTGTTACAAAGCCAGAAAAGTGCAAACACTTCAATCTTTACCCAATCAAAAAAAAAAAAAAAAACTCGCAGGAGGCACATCCCGGTAAATCAGGGTCTCCAGGGAGCCCAGGCTGTAAACCAGTAGCAATTACCTTTCCTCTCTGAAGTCAGCCAGGCTGGAGGCTGACTGCTTCCCTAACCTCACTCCAGGTGTGGAGAGACTTGTACAGTTATTATAGCTACTTAAGTGTAGTATGTCAGATTCTGCAGCAAGAAAGAGAAAAACCAGTGGGACTTGTCAGTCAAGTACCCAACTACAATTTCCCAGGTCACGTGCAGAGCAGTGAGTGAGGCAGCTACATCAGCAGCATTGAATAGTGGCAAGAGAGGCTGGATCAAAAGTGTGACTGAAGCAGGGTGTGGTGACAGGCTTGTAGGGCAGCTAGTTAGAGCCTAGCCTGAAGTACCCAGGGAGCTCCTGCTTCAAACATTCAAAACACCAAGAAAACAAGTCTATCTCTTTCCTTGGTCTTCAGGCTCAAGTCACCCCCCACCCTCAGTTATTTTATTTGTTGTACAGGTGTGCATGCACATTCCAGGGTGCAAGTGGGGAGGACAGTTCTCTCCTACCATGTGAATCTGGGCATTGAACGCAGGTCTTTAAGCATATTGGCAAGAATTTTCTTAGCTTCTGAGATGCTAAAGTGGCCTGAGTTTGAGACCTGTGAGGCTATCTCAGGGCTTTCAAGCATTTGTGACAGTGGCTCGTAGAATTATGATAATTGGCCCTAACTGACTATGTTAGGGCCAGATGAAACCTCTTTCCCAGTTCTGTGTCTCAGCTCATACTCTGGATGATTCTGTGAGAGCTCTCCTCACCCAGGCTGAAAGATCAGCGTTAATTTCCCTTCATTTTTCTCTTCTGATAACCTATTGATTTTGCTTGGGAGATTTGCCATGTTTGAGTCTCCAGTCCTACTACCAAAACTCTACCCATAAGTCATTTCACCAGACCTCCAAGCTGAAGAAAACAAAACAAAAATAAAAGAGGCATTAATGATCTACCTTGGAGCAAGAGCCTGAGACATTCTCAAATTTTTATCTATACACTTCTATAGTCTGTGACACTCTTAACTAGTATAAACTACCGTTGTGATTTAAAACACATTAATTTTAAACGGACATAGGAGCGGGATGTGTCATTCCAAGAGGAATATTTGATGTAATGGGACGAGGGTGGGGCTGAAGCATTTGAGAATAAATACATTTTCACATGCGACATAATCCAGAACCAAACTTGTTCCCCACGGGGTTGAAGAGGCAGGACTGGCTTCTATAAATAGACGGGCGAGCTCTGTCTGGATTCTTGTACAATATCATCTGACAGACTGGATGGATAAAACATGCTGGTAGAGGACTGAACAGGGGAAAGAGGAAAGTGCTGGGTGAGTCAGAAGACCGAGGTGTGAGACAGAGATAGCAGGGCAGTCTTTTCCAGTCTCACAGTAGGGGCTTGCAGTCTTGCGGGAGTGCCAGCAGGGCCTTCTGGCCCTCTCCCTTTCACAGGTGCTATTTACAGAGCTGCCCCAGGGGTCCAGCTCCACAGGGTGCTTTTGATGTGCTCTACTAAGGCTAGAAATTTCTAAGACAGCTAACAGCTGCTACCAGTTTTTAAAGAGAAATGCTAACAAGGCAAAAGAGAACCGCACAGACTCCTGGAAATAAAAGGGTTTTCATCACTTTCCAGTGGGTCCTGGCTGGGTGGCTTCTTGGCAACTTTTCATGAATCAGGTGCCCAAAGGTTGAGAGACCTTGAGTGACAGTCTTTGGGCGGTGCCTCAGTCGCTGTTTGGTTCATCTTCCCTGCAATTAGTGCCTGTGGAGACTCTGCGATTAGGCCACAGGCTTGTGTTTGCTTCCGTGGTCAAATGAATTGCTGAGGTATGAAGAAGTTGCTGGAAGCCTTACGCAAACTTGTCTTCATTAATGAGTACCTGCTTCATCAAGAGCACGCGGATTATATTTAGAATGAGCAAGGAACTAAGAAAACAAGACACAGTAAATATCTGTTGAACGACTAGTGGAACATGGTGTTTAAAAGCAAACACGTTTACCCTGTGTGGGGTTCGAGCTAAGTGTAGCTTAATGATCTTTGTCAAGTTCAAGCTTTCTAAGTAAGGACACTTGGTTCTTAGTTCAGGCTCTAGTTTAGTAACTGAGTACATAATTCATTTAACTTCTCTAAGTCTTGGTTTTTCTCATCCATAAAACGAGATAATTATACATGCCTAGTCTACAAAGTTGTCAGTGGGATCAAATGAGATAATGCCATAAAAGCCCTTTATAAATTAGAACATACTATATAAATGCAAACTATTATTATGTTTAGTTCTAGTGACTACTGAATAATAAACTGGTGAACCAATAATCCTATTGTCCCAACCACTTCCACCCACTCTACCTTCTAGGCACTTACACCTAATTCTTTCTATGCCTTTCGTGAAAGATGGGGTAGAGAACACCACAGTCATTTCCCTAGTTACCCAATCACAGCTCTATGAAGATAAGGCTAAAAGAAAATAATGTGTAATGAGGTGCCTACTTTTTTGTACCCTCCTGATCTTTCACTTTTTTATTATTATTTTCATTTATCTCAGTGTTCTGAGTCTGACATTACTGTCATGCTAGCATATGGAAATACATTAGCAAGTTGATTCCGGTCCTCTGTGGTCTTGCAGTAGCCATGTGTAAGTTAAGAGTTCAAAGTAGGGGCTAGAGAGATGGCTCAGTGGTTAAGAGCACTGACTGCTCTTCCAAAGGACCTGGGTTCAAATCCTAGGACCGACCCACTTGGCAGTTCACAGCTGTCTGTAATTGCCAGGTGTGGTGGTGCACCCTTTCCAGGACTTGGGAGGCAGAGGGAGGCAGATCTCTGAGTAAGTAGGCCAGCCTGGTCTACAAAGTGAGTCCAAGACAGCCCAGATGCAAAAGACTAAAAAAGACAAAAAAAAATTTTTTTAATGTGAAAGAGTTCAAAGTAGATGACCCATTAGTCCCTTCCAGTCGTAAGTGTCAACAATTGTTTATTTTTATTTTTATCGATAGGATTTGAACCCAGGGCCTTATACATGCTGGGCAAGCATTCTGCCTCCCCTCCTCCCAAACCAATTCCTTCAGCCTTTTTGGCGGTGATGCATATGTTCTGTGCTGAGAAGGAATTGAAGGCAAAAGGCAAAGTCACAAGCATGGTGCTGTGAGGGAGCAGCAGTTCTCTCAGACCCTCCTTCTGTCTCTTTTAGCTCTCTGCTGTTGGTAGTCCAGCATCCTTTAAGAAAGAAGTGAAAGATAGTTTAGGAGGCTGAAGGAAATTTATACGGACAAACTAAATTTAATATATATTGATTGTGATTTTGGTCAAGTTCCTCAGTTGAAGTCTCAGTTTCTTCACCTTTAAAATGGAGCTTTATCTATTTTATAGGCTGTTGTAAGACATAAAAGAAACTCCTTTGCAGTCATTATTTATAATGCAACAGAGGTTGCTTCTAATTGAGGGTGTAACCGGTAATTTAGATTCATCCAGATTGAAAGCTGGAGATAAAATCACAGTCACCCAAAGTCTAGAATTAAACCGATTATCTATCCTTCCCTTACCCATTGCAAGTTCTTTTATAGCTCACTGCAAATTCTTCTAAGACTTATACTGAGTTAGTTCTTTATTTTATTGTGTGTGTGTGTGTGTGTGTGTGTGTATTTATATATTGTGGGCATATGTATGCCACAGTAAATATGCAGGTCAGGGGAAAACTTGGAGGAGTTAGTTTTCTCCTTTCACCATATGATTTCTAGGGATTGAACATAGGCTGCAGGCTTGGTGGCAAGCATCTGCTCAGCCATCTCAATGGCCCTTGAGTTAACTCTTAAACATCCCTGTTCTCAGATGATTTAGATTTACATTCTCTCTTTTTTTTTTTTTTTAAGGTTTTTCGAGACAGGGTTTCTCTGTGTAGCCCTGGCTGCCCTGGACTCACTTTGTAGACCAGGCTGCCCTTGAACTCACAGAGATCCACCTGCCTCTGCCTCCCTAGTGCTGGGATTAGAGGCATGTGCCACCACGCCTGTCCAGATTTACATTCTTTAAAACAGAACAGATGTTGAACACACAACTCCCAATATATTTAGGATTTAGGAAACTCTAAATGGGAGCCTGGAATTTCGAGTGGCTTTCTGCACCTGAGTCCAAAGCACCATTACCAGCTTCTTTGTTTGTTTGTTTGTTTTTGTTTTTTGTTTTTTCAAGACAGGGTTTCTCTGTGTATCTTTGGCTGTCCTGGACTCACTTTGTAGACCAGGCTGGCCTTGAACTCACAGAGATCCACCAGCCTCTGCCTCCCGAGTGCTGGGATTAAAGGCCAGTGCCACCACGCCCGGCTACCAGCTTCTTCTTTGCGTACCAGCTTGATTTCACTACGCTGATAGAGATGTGGGTCCACAGCAGGTGTTCCTATTGACTGGAGATTTGAAGAGGACTAGCCAGGACAACTCAGCTCACCACTGGGCCTAATAAGCCTTGGTGGTTAGGGCTGCCTAGCTGAAGGAAAGAGTGACGTGGACTTTCCTGTGAACACATGTGCCTCCTCTCACTCCCCATTCAGTTCTGGGTAACCTCACACATTCTCAACCTTCCCTGGTGATTCCCAAACATCTATCCTCAATCTAGGGGTTTCTTCTAAGTCTAAGTTATTATCTGTGGTCTTTTGGTCTCATTTGGATGTCCCATTGATACCCCAAACTCAACAACTTCTAGGCTAATGTCCTCATCCATGTACCCACAGGCTGGCCTCTACTCTTGTGTTTGGTGCCTTCCATCCAGTGACCTCCATCTTAATGATGCATCCTCCACCAATTGCATTAACAGCAGGTGGTTCTTGACATCTCCTTCCCAGTCTTTCACAGCCAGTCTTTCATCTAGCCCAAGTATTCATACTTTCTAAGTATCTCTAGAATTCACCTTCTCTTCACCCCTGCTTCCATCAACTTCAGACTGTGATTATCTTTTCCCTGAATTATTGGAAGAGCCTCCAAACTGGTTGTCTTATACTCCTAACACTATCCATTGTCTACAACAGGAATGTTTTAAAGTAGACAAGTCTAATCATGTCATCATTGCTTTTAAAAGAAAATGTTTAGTTTCCCAGTGCTCAGAGAAGAAAATATAAGGTCTTCTAAATCTCATGTGATCTGTTGAGATGACTTCCTTAGTCACCTCTCCTCACCCCTTCTCTATTACCTATGTTCTGATTCTGTGTCTTTCAACCTTGGCTACATATTAAGGTCGCCTGGAGAGTTTTTAGATTATCCTCAAGGCGGGGCTCTGTGGAAGATGAGTGAAATTGTCCACCCACACATCTTTTATCCTTTCCACATGTTGTTGGCTTTACTGAAACATTTTCTTTTTCATGATGTCTCTTCCTGCTACTTAGATGTCACCCTTGTCCTTCATCTCTCAAGTTGGGCAGTGTGTTGTCCTCATTATCCCAAGCTTTGTACTTTGTCTTGAAATGAATTTAGACATACTCAAGTGAAAAATTCCCCACAGTTGGGTCTTGAGATGTAGCTGAAGAAAGCCAATGACAGAGTCTCACAGTTTAATGTAGATGAATCACAGAACCAGAGCCAGAATATGTGGGCATCTTCATTTATTAAAGTGAATGCCAAAGTCATCAAAGAAGGCAGGGAGGAAAAGGGTAATGAGGTGAGAATTTATTTTTTCTTGTCTGCAGTGGGAAAACTCAGCAACACTCTACTGTGGATTTAGTGGTAAAGATGACAAATCAGACCCAGGAGAGTGACAAGCAGTGGTCAGCATGCCCAGGAAAAAAAATGCTAGAAAGTGAAAAGTGTTGATGGGCAATAGTGAGGACTTTGGATTTGGTGTTTCTGGCAGGCTCCTTGTCTATGTAGACTAGAAAAGCAAGGAGTCAACCATAACATAATCAGAGAGAAGAGAATGTTCTACACAGAACAGATGCTACCAAGGTCTACACAGGAGGGAGCCCAGTAGGAAGATCCCTAAGACAAAGAGTGCAAAAACTGACCAGGCAGTCGGTGATGAGAGGGATGAGGACTAAGGACTGAGAGGTGAGCAAAGGCAGGATCACATGAAGCCTATTGTCCATAATTTATTATTTGACTTTTAGTCTCAAGACAGCAGGAAGCTATAAAGGGTTTAATTGGCAGGGAGGGGATCTGATGTGTTCACAGTTTGTGTGCATATATAAGCAGTATCTTAACTCTGGAATGACAACAAACTAGAGAAGGGAAATAGTCTCTTGAAGAAATAAAACATCTCTCACAAGTGGTTCCTTGGATTGGTTTAGTTTCAATTCCTCAGATCTCAAAGTAGAATGCATTTCTAAGGGTCCATGCCAAAATGTCTGGAATCTGAAGAATTGGCTCCCATGGCTGGTGTTGAGGAAGTCCAAAAGAAGTATAGAACAAACCACTAATTATGGAGAAGAGAGAGAGTGTGTTTCTCCTTTCCTCTAAAAACCAGAAAACAGAAGAAATAAATTTATCTGACTCTCTCCCTGCAGAAGACATGGTACATACACTCTGCTCTCTTTCCCAAGGCACCTGGAGTCCCTTGCTCAATATCTTTCCAATGGTTCAACAAGTTAACCCCTTTCTAGTTTCCTGAACTGATTATCCAGTCTGTCTGATTTCTCTGTCATGGTTGTTAACTCATTGGCTTTGTTTTCCGGTTCCTGCCTCTCCATAGAACCATGGAGAGAGTAATTGTTTGCCTGGTGCTACAATTTTCCTAGTCTTTGGATTGTTCCTCTGTGGCTTCTTTCTTTCACTCCACTTGTTTCTATCAGATTTCATCTGGACAATATTCTGTGTGAGAGAGGAAGGATTGGACTATCATATCCTATGGCTATGCTTCTGCTTCACGGGCAACTACTACCCCAGCTTCCCAAACCCAGAGTAATAGTTTCTACAAATAACCTGTCATAAAGTTACCAAAGGAAAATTTGATGATTCGGAACACAGAGCCAGGCTTTCCGGTCTCTTCCTTTAGTACTGGTTGCCATGACATTGTGTTGAAAGCCACATATAAGAGTGGCTCACAGCCGGGCGGTGGTGGCGCACGCCTTTAATCCCAGCACTTGGGAGGCAGAGGCAGGCGGATCTTTGTAAGTTCGAGGCCAGCCTGGTCTACAAAGCGAGTCCAGGACAGCCAGAGATATTCAGAGAAACCCTGTCTCGAAAAACCAAAAAAAAAAAAAAAAAAAAAAAAAGAGTGGCTCACATTGACTGAGGACATGTTGTATGTCTGGCTCCATACAAGGATCTCTGTAATTCCAGAGGCTTATAATCATTTTACAGTACAGGGCTTATCATTTTTTTTTATTGTCTAGGCTCTGTGGAGCTGAGTTTCTCATTTGATGAAGGTAATAGAGATGGGATTCTAACTGAGTTGGCTAGGCTCCAAAGCCTCCAGGGACAACTTGCTTATCCTGGCTTTAGCCATCACATCTCCCCCTATGAATATATTATCTGATATAATTCTTTCAAGATCATAATTACAAAAGATTATCCACTATGAACTTAATAGTACTTACTACTGTTTGTCAACATGACAGAATCTAGAAGCACCTAGGACCCAGGGCTCTGGGCATGTCTTTCAGGGATTATCTAGATTAGGTTAATTGAGGTGGGAAGAGCTACCTTAACTTCAGATGACATCATTCTTTTAGCTGGGGGCATAAAGTGAAGAAAAAAGAGAAAGTAAGATGACCACATGTTCTCATCACATGCTCCTCTTGACTATAGATGCAATGTGACAAGCAGCCACCTCAAGCTTCTGCCACATGACTTCCCCACAAAGATGAACTGTACCCTCCAACAGTGAGCCAAAGCAAACCCACTCTCTCTTAAGTTGCTTCGATAAGGGAGTGTTAGTGATAACAGTGTTAGGAAAAGTAACTGATACAAACTTGATTATCCTTGCTGAGATATTTTTCTTCTGAGAATATATGGAGGAAAGAGATTCTTGTTGATGACAGATTCAATGTCCTGAGTTACAGTTCAAATAATCTTATTTTTTCTCAATTAATAGACTTGTGTGTGTGTGGTTTTTTGTTTGTTTGTTTGTTTTTGGTTTTGGTTTTCTTTTTAGGTTTTTTTTGAGAATTTTTTTAAATTTATTTTTTATTTCTTCAAGTTACATCTCAATCACAATCCCCTCCCTACTCCCCCCTCCAGTCCCACCCTCCCAAACTCTTCCCCCTCAACCCACCCATCCCCTTCCTTTTTTTTTAAATTTAAGGTATATCTTTTTCCCCCCAACAGCTCCCCATTTCAGTCCAACAAATGGCTCTTTCTCTTATAACAATAAATACAATACAAAACAACAGAAATAATTAGGCCACAATTATGTGAGTTGTATGGCTTAGCATACATTACCAATGTCCAGTCCATATGTATTTGGCACCTGACTTTAACATTCTACTATCTAACCATCTCCATGAGTTTAAAGTTCTATATCCAACTCAGATTTCATCCTAACTTGCATTACAATTTTAAAAACATCTTCTTAGATCCAAAACACCCTCTTAATTCCTAAACAACTCAAAATTTAACTATGAGACTCTAGCTATCTATTCTTCAATCACCTCAGAGAACTGAGAGGGATAAATATATCTGGTTATACAGGAAGTGCAGGGCCAGCAGCTTCCAAAACTAGGAAGTGACATACTAGTGGCTGCCTGGACAGTTCCCATTTTCTCTCCATACATTACAGCATCAATCTTCAGCTGTTTAGCCTAGTTTTTCTGACAGACATTGATTGTAAAGCAGGAATTATGAAGGACTTGCCTACCCTGTCTTGGCAGAGCTAGGCTGTCGACTTATCTGCTTCCAAGTTTTGTCCTTTTTGGACAGCATTCTGTCTACAGTTGAAGCAAGGGGTTTTTCTTGCCAAGAGAATGGCTTACCACCAATTCAGTCATCTCCCACTGGAGATTCTTCAATGCTCATCTTCTACTTGGAGTAGAATAGGGGGTGCTGTGAGGAGCTGACATGTCTTGATATAAAAAAAATCTTAAGTTAAGAAAACATCTTTGAATGCCATATTCTGCAACTCTCTAGAGGTTTTTGAAGACCCCCTATCTATCTCTTATATTTGGATAAGCATATGCTGCTTGTCTCTTAGCAATTTGATTTCTGATTAGCTTAGAAAATAACTGAGATATACTGTCCTAGTACCTAACAAAATGACACACTTGAATGACTATTAGTTTGCATTTCTTAATTATCCTAAACAGTTTATGACAGTTGGTAGCAAAAGCCCAAAAATTCACATTTCATTTTTAAGCATTACATAGGTACAATACCTTAAAAAGAGTTAACCTTAATTTTGTATCAATACAAAGATCAATACCAATTTAGCCAAATATAATCTTAATTTTGTATCAATATAAAAATGCATAAGGACATATTCAATAATCTGTTCTTTTTTCTTGATCATTCCTATATTATGTCTATGTCCCATTTTTTCTCGTCTGTTCACACCTACATAGGAGAGAAAGAAGGATACAGAAAAGAAAAAGAGAGAAGTCCCTGGGTCTAACCTCCCAAACCTTTTAACAAGACCATTTAACAGCTTGTAATCTCTCCCCCTAAATAACAAGATTATCTATAACCCATCAAATGACCAAAGGGGGAATTTTTTTAGTTTTTTTGAGACAGGGTTTCTCTGTGTATCCTTAACTGTCCTGGACTCACTCTGTAGACCAGGCTGGCCTTGAACTCACAGAGATACACCTGCCTCTGCTTCCCGAGTGCTGGGATTAAAGGCATGCACCACCACGCTCGGCAATTATAGACAGCTATGAACTGCAACATGGGTGCTGGGATTTGAACCTGGGTCCCTTGGAAGAACAACCAGTGCTCTTAACCACTGAGCCATCTCTCCAGCCCCAATAGACTTATTTTTTTTTAACAAACAAAATTTGTATTTGTTTTATCATCAGGAAAGGAAGAAAGGAAGTTAAGGTTAAACAGAAAAAGTGGAAAATCAAAGAATGGGATCTGGAAAATTCATTTAGATTGTCCTTCATCAAGATAAATTATTTGTGTGGAAGATCGGCTATAATCACACAGTCATGCACTTTACAGATCCTTCTCCCCCCATCCCCTGACAGTGTTTATTTGTGTAGCCTTGGCTGTCCTGGATCTCACTCTATAGATCAGTTTGGCCTCAAACTCAGAGATCCTCCTGCCTCTGCCTCCAGAGTGCTGGGATTAAAGGTGTGTGCTACCACCTCCAGGATCACAGATCTTTCTTATTGTTAGTACCTACCTGGTTGAAGATCGACCTCTGTGTCTGCAGCACATAGTTAGTATGCTGAGCAAAGAGAGAACTCATGAAACTAGCCAGCTTCAGTGGCCAGACTGGATTACACTAGTTAAGGCATCTTACACATTTTAAAATATTTGTCTATCTGTCTGTCCGTCTTAGGGTTTCATTGCTGTGAAGAGACACCATGACCAAGGCAACTCTTATAAAGGACATTTAATTGGGATTGGCTGACAGTTTCAGAGGTTTAGTCCATTATCATTATATTGGGGAAACATGGCAGAGTGCAGGAGAAAGAACTGAGAGTTCTACATCTTGATCTGCAGGCAGTAGAAGGAGATCCTGTGCCACACTGGGCATAGCTTAAGCATATATGACCTCAAAGCCCACCCTCACAGTGACACACTTCTTTCAACAAGGCTACAACTAATAGTGTCACTCCCTACAGCCAAACATTCAAACACATGAGTCTATGGGGCCCATACTTATTCAAACCACCACATTCCACTCCTTGGCCTCCATATGCTTGTAACCATAACATAATACAAAATTCATTTAGTTCAACTTCAAAAGTCCCCATAGTCTATCACATTCTCAACAATGTTTAAAAGTCCAGAGTTTGGGGCTGGAGAGATGACTCAGAGGTTAAGAGCACTGTCTGCTCTTCCAGAGGTCCTAAGTTCAATCCCCAGCAACCACATGGTAGCTCACAAACATCTGTAATGGGATCTGATTCCCTCTTCTGGGTGTGTGTGAAGACAGATCACTTGTATAAACAAAAAATAAAATAATAAATAAACTATTTTTTTAAAAAGTCCAGATTTCAAAGTCTCTTCTGAGATTCATGCAATTTCTTAACTGTAATCCCCTATAAAATCAAAATAAATTAAAAAAAACAGATCACATATTTCCAGCATATAATAGCACAGGATATACGTTACCATTCCAAACACATAGAAGGAAGCATAGTGAGGAAATACTGGACCAAAGCAAGACCAAAAACCAGTTAGACAAACTCCATACTCTGATTCTCCATGTCTGATACTCAACATTCTTCAGATCTCCAACTCCTTACAGCTTTGTTGATTGCAACACACTTCCTTTTTTCTTTAACTTAAAAATATTTTTATTGTTCTTTTTATTTTGTGAATTTCACATCATGCATCTTGTTCCCTCTTTTCTCCTACTGCCCCTCAGACCTACCCTCCACCCTTGCAACCTCCCCCACCAAAAAAAAAATCTCATTGTGGAATCTGTAGTGTGTCTCATTGTGTTCCACAATATTCCATTTTGTCCACACATTTTTGCTTACAAACATTTATTATAATTACTCCTTTTTTAGTATGCGGTCTCTGGCTTCTGCTACTTTGTCAATACTGGCACCTCACTCAGACTCCTCTCAGATATGCTGTTATTGTCCTGTGTCATAGATATTCTGTAGTTTTGGGTCTGTGGAACTGGCCTCTTCATGCACTCCAGCAGTTCTTCCATGGGTGGGCCAATTCAAATCCCTGATTCTGGCCCTGTAATCCCCACTTGCAGGGCCTGCTCTCATGAGTGCTGCAATGGGTAAAGGGTTGGTTCAGCTCTACTGTTTCATGATCCCATCAGGGCCAATTTTCTCACCTGCTACCTGTGACGAGGGCAAGAGAGTAAATGGGATGTCTCCTACCACAAGGCAGACAGAAAGCAGGACTGGCTCTCCCACACTCACTCCCCCAGGGCCGACTTACCCACAATCTCCACATCCAGTACTAGCTATAGTGTGCTGCCCAGGCAGGGTGCAGGGCCTGCTCTCCCAAGTGCTGCACCATGTGAGGAGCAGGGACAGCTCTTCTGCTCTTGTGACCCCATAGGACCAGATCTCCTGCCTGCCACTGGTGGTGTCAGCAAAAGAGAGGGGATCTCTTCCTTGTCAACACCACCACAAAGCAGACAAAAGGCAGGGCTGGATCTCCCACAGTCATACCCTTAGGGCTGCCTCACCCACAACCCCCTCATCTAGGGCCAGGCAGGGCTCCCCTGGTCTCTGGCTTCCTTCCTGTACTGAATGCCTTTTCTGTACTGGTGCTTGCCTGGTGCTTGCCTGGTGCTAGACTGAAGCTGAACCTTTTAAATTATCCAATCTGCATTTATTAATAACTATAAATGATTATAAAAAATATAAACACTTTCCTAACTACTAACCCTATGAATGACTACAACCCCTGTTACCTAACCACTACACTTATTGATAACTATAACAACTATTTTCATAACCTTTTAGAAGGATACAGTCTCTGGGGCAGGTCCTCAGTTGTCAGGAACACAGTCTCTGGGGTAGGTCCTCAGTTATCAGGAACACATCAGGAGTGGATCCTTTAAGTCAACAGTCTTTCTTTAGGAGGATCTCAGATGTGGGTCCTTTAGGGTAAATTGGCTATGGCAGCTTTACCTTAAATGACGCTTGAAACTTTCTTCTCTCTGGGAGACCTCAGTGGTCTGTAAGCCAGCTTATTCAGTTTGTGTCAGCAACTCTGCCACTCTGTCTCAGTCTCTGAAGCTGGCCACAGTTCCGTTCAGGCCACTGTTTGGACTGGTTGAACCCCTGTAAGCAAAAGCTGAGCCACAGGGTTTAGTCCTTGGCCTTTTGCTGAGGCTTTCTCTGCTCACCAGCTTCTTTCTGCCTCAGGGAGATCTGGCCATCAGTCCACCAGCATTTTCTCTATCAGATGATATAAACTACTAGTTGTTTCTAGCATGAGAACTCTCTAGCATCTGAGCTCTCTAGCATGGGAGTCCCCTCCCAGACTTCACTCACTTTCTCCTTAAATAGGGTCTCTCTTTGTCTCCTTGTTTCACCTGGTTTCAGCCTAATCTGAGCTCTACCTGCTTAGTAGCTGAAAACAATGCTAGGCCATAAACCTTGTTTTTATTTCATAGAGTTTCTCCTTGTTTTACCTGGGTTCCACCTTGTTTTTAGTCCTTAAGCTGATAACCTAATTGCCCACAACCAAGTTGATCTTCATGCCCCTGATTAAGAGACTGTATCAGAAACCCCTGATATTTATTAAATCTAATTTATATTAATCTAACTCCCCTTACACTGGACTGGTGGTTGACACAGGTTAGCTCCCCTTCCAGGCCCCATAGTGTCGAAGTGGTGTTGGTATCTGACTTGCTTCCCCCCACACCCCCTACCCCTGGGGAGTGTTAGACTATTATTCATTCAGATGTTCATAGGTCAGAACACTTAATGTAGACATAGCCTTTTTCCTCTCTGCCACCTACTGATGCACATATGTCACAGCAGCCACATCTGCAGTGCCTCTAGTGGCAGGTTGCAACACACTTCTTTCTCTTAGGATAGTTCCACTCCTTATTAACAGCTTTCCTCGGCAGGTATCCCATGACTCTGGCATCTCTAACATCTTGGGGTCTCTGAGGCAATCTAGGTTTCACCTTCACAACTTCATGCAATGGCCTCTTTAGGCCTCCACGCAGGGATACCCCTGCCACACACCTGGCCTCAGCAACTTTCCTTAGTTGAAGAGGAAGATTTCATATCCCTTTCTTCTATCCTTGATTCTAAAGCCAGAACCATGTGTCTGAAGCTGCCAAGTTCTGCTGCATGCTGGGGCTGGAACATGGCCCCCTTGTTCAATTACATCTTCACTAGTTTTCTATTTTCCATGGTTTCCTTCACTGCCTAAGTTTGGCTGTCATGGTATTTGCACTGTAAGCCAGGCTGGCCTTGAACTCAGAGATATGCATGACTCATCATTGCAGTGCTAGGATTAAAGGCATGTGCCACCACACCCGGATGTAGGGGTTAGATAAATTAGATTTAGAAAATATATAGGGGTTTCTGATACTGTCTCTTAATTCGGGACATGAAGAGCATTATCA
>CAJQZJ010012588.1:0-11894 GCA_907164525.1 Lophiomys imhausi
GCCACATTTATGAGAGTTAAATGGCCCAGTATACCTTCCCAATGTCCAGTTTATACATATTTGGCCCCTGACTTTAACATTCTACTATCTAACCAACTCCATGAGTTTAAAGGTCTATATGTGACTCAACATTCATACTATCTTGCAACACACTTTCAAGAGTATCTTCTTAGATCTATAACACCTTCTTGATTCCTAAACAATTCAAAATTTAACTATGAGACTCTAGCTGTCTATTCTTCAACCACCTCAGAGACCTGAGAGGGATAAATATATTTGCTTATATAGGAAGTGCAGGGCCTGCAGCTTCCAAAACTAAGAAAGAACATACCAATGACTGCCTGGACAGTTCCCATTTTCTCTCCATACATTCCTGCATCAGTCTTCAGCCTTTGAGTCCTGTTTCTCTGACAGACATTTGTTGTAGAGCAGGGATTATGAAGGACTTACCTACCCTGTCTTAGCAGAGTTAGGCTGTAGACTTCCCTGCTACCAAGTTTTGTCCTTTTTGGACAGCAGTCTGTCTGCAGTTGCTGCAAGAGGTTTTTTCATGCCAAGAGAAAGGCTTGCCACTAATTCAACCATCTTACAGTGGAGGTTCTTCGATGCTTATCTTCTACTTGGAGTAGAATAGGGGGTGCTGTCAAGCGCTGATATGTCTCGATATCAAAAAAAAATCTTGATTTAAGATAACATCTTTGAATGCCATATTCTGCAGATCTCTTGGGGTTTTTGAAGATGCCCTACCCATCTCTTGTATTTAGATAAGCAAATGTTGCTTGTCTCTTAGCAACTTGATTACTGGGTAGTTTAGAGAATATCTGTAATAGACTGTCATAGTAGCTAACAAAGTGACATGTTTGCATGACTAGCAGTTTGTTTTAACTATCCTAGACCGTTTTAGATGGTTGGTATCAAGAGGTCAGAGCTTCACATTTTATTTTTAAGTATCTCTAGGTATGATACCATTAGGAAACGTTACCTTTAAATTTGTATCAATATACAAAGATCTATTCAATTGTGGATAATATACTCATAATTATGTATCAATATACAAAGATCAATGCCTATGTAGCCCAATACAATCTTAATATTACGTCCATATGCAAGGGTCAATAGCATTGTGGCCACCTATAATCTTAATTTTGTATCAATATACAAAGATCAATACCGATGTAATCCAATACAATCTTATTTTTGCACAATAAACAATGGTCAATACCACTTTAGCCAAATAAACTACTAATTTTGTATCAATATACAAAGGTATAAGGGCATATTCAATAATCTGCCCCTTCTTCTTGGACCTTCCTGTGCTATGTCTATATCTCATTTTTTTCAAGCCCATGCACTCCTACATAGGAGAGGAAGAAGGATACAGAAAAGGAAAAGTAGGAAGTCCCTGGGGCTAACCTCCAAAACCCATTAAGACAGGACCATTTATCAGCTTCTAGTCTCTTCCCCTACATATCAGAGTTTTCACTTATCCTTCAAATAACCTAAAAGAAGGGCAGAGAAACACCTTCCCCATCCACTGTGCATGGGACGTCGCTCTCTTAAAGTGACTTCCTGCTGATTTGGGTCGTAGTAGACCTGTTTGGGGCCCAAACCCAAATGGGAAAAATGGTTAAAAATGTTAGTACACTCCTTTTATGTTCAGTCCTTCTTTTCCCAGCTGTTTAGATGACCTAAGGGGTTTGTAGGCAGAAGCTGATCTCGCAGGCTTCACTGAGGTTCCTGCTGGGGCATTGTGTAGAGCTGAACAGTCCCAGTGACATTGGATTGCTGCAGTGGTTGCAGGCCCCCGATGGAGACAGCTATTGAGGAAGTCTGCCAGGCAGAATCAACTGGGTCACTCGTCCTCCTTGGTGCCTGATTCTGCTCTCTGCTGAGGATTCCGCTGTCCAGCCATTCCCGGGCTCCCCTAACGGACACTTCGATTCTCCTGGAACGATAAGAACAGAGACCTGCCCCAATCCCAACCCTAGAACAATTGCCCTATTTTTTTGGGGGGGGTTGGGGGGCTAGGTAGTACTTCTCCTGAAGCAAATTTGGCCTTCTGACAACATACAAAGCGTTATCTTTCAATCCGGGTTAAAGAAGAAATCATTCTGTCACCTTGGAGCTAAACCAGCTCTAGTGTATATATTTTGAGATCCCAAAGGACAATCTGCGTGCATCGAGAAGGCCTTTTGTAAGTAGCCTCCAAACCTAGGTCCCTCCAAATCCCATGTGTGTGTCTCTGAACTCTAATTATTGGGATCAGGGACCTGTGTTTCCCATCTGAAGGGATAAAAGATGTGTTCCACCACTCCTGGATCGAAGTCTTTCTCTATTTAGAGTTTGCCCTGCATCAGGCTGACCCTGAGCTCCGGGATCTGCCCGTTTCTGTCTCCAGTGTGCTGGGAGCTGGGACCAAGGGTGTACTCTTCTTGAATGGTGGGACCAAGAGTATGCACCCTCACCACCCCGCTCCGTATGACTCCAGAATACATAAGACCACCAACTCTACGGTGCTCCCCCGTCTCCGCTGAAGTCAAAGGCATGGGCCAATACCACAATTCTCTTGTATTTTACCTTAGCTCCACGTCTTCTCTACACCTGGAGGTCTGCAAAACCAGGCCGAATGGCTGTATCCTCTATTCCATTCACAGTGTTTCAGCCCTGCCCCCTGCCTTTTTTTTTTTTTTTTTAGTTAATAAATTTATTTGTTTGTTGCTTCAGGTTATATCCTTATCATATTGTATTCTTTTCACACTTCCCAGCCCCACCCTCCCATGCTCTACCCCCTGACCTTTCCGTCTTGTTCCTCTGGGGTGGAGTGTCCCTGCCTAACAGTCTCTCACCACAGATCAGGAGTCATATGAGGGCCAAGAGCCTCTTCATTCACCGGGGGCCTACGAGGCAGTACTGCCAGTGAATGGTGTCTCATTGCTACTGGGGGAATACTAAAAAAAAGACCAAAAAACACACATACCCACAAAAACAAAGAATATCAACAAAAAAAGAGAGGAAAAAGAGAAGGGAAAAGGAAAAAGAAAAAAGAAAAAAAGAAGGAAAAAGAAAAAAATTATGTCCTTGTTCCTTTTGTTGTTTTGGTTGTAGTACAGATATCCTGTACGATATAGTTAAAATCCTACTATCAGTGAATAGATGCCATGTGCATCCTTCTGAGACTGGGTTAGCTCACTCAGGATGAGCTCCTCTAGATCCATCCATTTGGTTGCAAGTTGCATGGTTTCATTGTTTCTGATAGCTGAGTAATATTCCATTGTATAGGTGTACCACAATTTTTTAATCCATTCTTCAGTTGAGGGACATCTGTGTTGTTTCCAATTTCTAGCTATTACAAATAAGGCTGCTATGAACATAGATGAGGAGACTTCCCTATGTCTCCGTGAGAGGTCCTTTGGGTGTATACCCAGAAGTGGTATGGCTGGGTCCTGAGGCAAGGTTATTCCTAGATTTCTAAGATATCGCCAGACAGACCTCCATAGTGGTTGCACAAGTCTGCACTCCCACCAGCAATGGAGTAGGGTTCCCCTTTCTCCACACCCTCGCCAGCATGCGCTATCATTTGAGCTCTTTATCTTAGCCATTCTAACAGGTGTTAGGTGGAATCTCAGGGTCGTCTTGAGTTGCATTTCTCTGATGATTAAGGATGTTGAACATTTCTTCAGGTGTCTCTCAGTCCTTAGGGATTCCTCCTTTGTGAATTCTCTATTTAGCTCCATCTCCCACTTTTTGATTGGATTATTTGGTTTCTTGGCATTTAGTTTCTTGAGATCTTTGTAGATTTTAGATAATAGCCCTCTATCAGATGTGGGGTTGGTGAAGATTTTCTCCCAGTCTGTTGGTTGCCGTTTTGTTCGAATGATAGTGTCCTTTGCCTTACAGAAGCTTTTCAGTTTCATGAGGTCCCATTTATTGATTGTTGATCTCAGGTCCTGAGCTGTTGGTGTTCTGTTCAGGAAGTTGTCACCTGTGCCAATGAGTTCGAGGGTTTCTCCTACTTTTTCTTCTAGTATCTTTAGTATGGCTGGCCTTATGTTAAGGTCTTTGATCCACTTGGAATTAATTTTTGTACAAGGTGATAGGTATGGGTCTAATTTCATTCTTCTGCAAGTGGACATCCAGTTGGACCAGCACCATTTGTTGAAGATGCTGTCCTTCTTCCATTGTGCGTTTTTGGCTTCTTTGTCAAAGATTAGTTGGCCATAGGTGTGTGGATCCATGTTTGGGTCTTCAACTCGATTCCATTGATCCACTGGTCTGTTTCTATACCAGTACCATGCTGTTTTTATTACTGTTGCTCTGTAGTACAGCTTGAAATCTGGGATGGTGATACCTCCAGATGTTTTTTCACTGTACAGGAATGATTTAGCTATTCTGGATTTTTTGTTGTTCCATATGAAGTTGAGAATAGCTTTTTCCAGGTCTATAAAGAATTGTGTTGGTATTTTGATAGGAATTGCATTAAATCTATATATTGCTTTTGGTAGGATAGCCATTTTTATTATGTTGATTTTACCTATCCATGAGCATGGGAGATCTTTCCATCTTCTAAAGGCCTCTTCCATTTCTTTCTTCAGGGGCTTGAAGTTCTTGTTATATAGGTCCTTTACATGCTTGGTTAGAGTTACCCCCAGGTATTTTATGTTGTTTGTGGCTATTGTGAAGGGGGTTTTTTCCCTTATTTCTTTCTCGGTATATTTGTTTGTTGTATAAAGAAGGGCTTCTGATTTTTTTGAGTTAATTTTGTATCCAGCCACCTTGCTGAAGTTATTTATCAGCTGTAAGAGTTCTTTGGTGGAGTTTTGGGGTCGCTTATGTATACTAACATATCATCTGTGAATAGGGATAATTTGACTTCTTCATTTCCAATTTTTATCCCTTTGATCTCCTTTAGTTGCCTTATTGCTCTAGCAAGGACTTCAAGTACTATATTGAAGAGATATGGTGAAAGTGGACATCCTTGTCTTGTCCCTGAGTTTAGAGGAAATGCTTCAAGCTTCTCTCCATTTAATTTGATATTGGCTACTGGCTTGCTGTATATTGCCTTTATTATTTCTAGGTATGGTCCTTGTATGCCCATTCTCTCCAGAACTTTTAGCATGAACGGGTGTTGGATTTTGTCAAATGCTTTTTCTGCATCTAGCGAGATTATCATGTGGTTTTTTTCTTTCAACTTGTTTATGTGGTGAATTACATTGATAGACTTTCGTATATTGAACCATCCCTGCATTCCAGGGATGAAGCCTACTTGATCATGGTGTATGATACTTTTGATGTGTTCTTGAATTCAGTTTGCTAGTATTTTATTAAGTATTTTTGCATCTATGTTCATGAGGGAGATTGGTCTGAAGTTCTCTTTCTTTGTTGGGTCTTTGTGTGGTTTAGGAATCAGAATGACAGTGGCCTCATAGAATGAGTTTGGCAGTGATCTTTCTGTTTCTATGTGGTGGAAGAGTTTGAAAAGTAATGGTGTTAGTTCCTCTTTGAATTCCGGTAGCATTCCGTGCTAAGGCCATCTGGCCCTGGGCTTTTTTTGGTTGGGAGATTATTAATGACTGTTTCTATTTCCTTAGGTGTTATTGGGCTGTTTAAGCTGTTAATCTGATTTTGATTTAGTTTTGGTAGGTGGAATTTATCGAGGAAATTGTCCATTTCGCTTAGGTTTTCAAATTTAGTGGAATATAGATTTTTAAAGTAATGCCCGAATATTTTCTGGATCTCCTCAATGTCTGTTGTTATTTCCCCCTTTTCATTTCTGATTTTGTTGATTTGTGTTCTTTCCCTTTGCCTTTTAGTTAATTTGGCTGGGGGTCTGTCTATTTTGTTGATTTTCTCAAAGAACCAACTCTTGGTTTCATTGATTCTTTGTATAGTTCTTTTTGATTCTAAGTTGTTGATTTCAGCTCTAAGCTTGATGATTTCCTGTCTTCTGCTCTTCTTGGGAGTGTTTGTTTCTTTTTTTTCCAATTCACCCAGCTTAGCTGTTAGTTCACTAATATGAGCTGTCACAATTTTCTTTTTGAAAGCACTTAGTGCTATGAACTTTCCTCATAGCACAGCTTTCAATGTATCCCATAGGTTTGGGTATGTTGTGTCTTCATTGTCGTTGGATTTTAAGAAGTCTTTGATTTCCTTCTGTCGCGTCCCCCTCGACCAGCAAGGATGATGCAACACACAAAACTCTTCTCCAGCAGCTTATTCAGGACCCTTGAAAACAGTCTTCTGAATTCCGAATGTTGGGCAGACCCAACCCACAGGCTAAATACTAAATGAACAGTCAATCAAGTAAAGCCACGTAGTGCTATCTTAGAGGCCCACGTATGCGGAAGCAAGCCAGATCAGCAGTCTTTGCCAAATATGAACTTGTTTATCATAGAGAGCGCTCACTGTCGGGCTGGTGGAAGGCAGAGACCGGCGCCAACTTTAGGGCGCGGCACATCGCAGCTCTCTAGAGTTCCCCCTTTTTTATTTTTTTCTGAAATTGGTAGAAGTCCCTGGAAAGGCTTCGTAATCCCTCTATCTGGGGATCTCACGGTGGGCCTGAGCCTGTAGGAGGGCGGTGCTCAAACTCTTACCCATCTCTGGGTCAGCCTCCCCACTCGGGACTGCCCTGTCTTAGGTGGCCGAGACTTACCCGTCAACTCCGTCACTGACTTGCCAGACCCTGATAACCATGGAACGAATACCTCAGTGGGCAGGGACTATGCTTAGTGAAGATTTACTTCACGGCAGCGAGCCATGCCTGAGGGGACTGGCCCGCCTCAATGGCGACAAGGGCTTGTATAATCATGGCTGCATTACGCTTTTGTGTGGCTCTCATTTTGTAGATGCACCATAGGCAAACCAGAGAGGCTAGTATCATTAGTATCGCCAAAGAGCCTACGCCCGCCCACTCCTTAAGATGATCCATAGCCGTCTGTATCCAGGAAGTCAAGCCAGTAGCCAGGCTCAGATCCACCCGAGTGGAGTTGATATGGATGATTGTCGCTCTCAGCTCTCTCATCAAATTTTCAAATTCAGCCGACCAATCCTATAAGAGGAAATTTGACAATTGTTTAGACAAATTAGCAGCCTTTGTATAATTTTGATATTGTACGGAAGTAACACACAAACCTTGCAATTTCCACTCACACCCCAATTGTGCTAGTTGCCAAAGAGCATCAATCTGTTCTTGTATTAAATCTATGCGTTGATTAACTATCATAAGACCTCCTTTGAGATGAGAATTCATAGAGGTCTGAGTATCCAATGCCTGTGCCACAGTGGCTGAGATGTTATTCAGGGCATTGGCATCTGTATAGAACTAGACAAGGCAATAGCTGAGGCAGTAGCTCCCACAGCAGCAACAGTGATAGCAGTAACAATAGCTGCAGTGATGCCAAAATCTCTTTTAAACCTGAATAGCATCATGGTATTAGGAGCCTCTACAGGAACTGGTACATATCGAGGCATTCTAGTCACCACAGCCACAGGAAAGGCTGTGGCATTCCAGCATAGGGCATAAAAACATGTGCCTGGAGTGCATACTAACTTTTCTTCACCTAAGGATGCACTCCCATTACTTACAATCCACAGAAAAGGAGGCCAGAGACATACTGGCGAAGCTGAAAAGTTCTTGTTGCGGTAAGAATGAAATAAAGAATTCCAAGTACCAGAGCCACTACCGCTAGAGAAATCCAATCTGGTAGCAGACCCTAGGGAAAAATTACCTCTTTGATAAATTCCTCCCCCAAGCATAATGACAGGTCCCAAGTCCATGCAACTTCCATTTACTCCACACAAAAGCCACAAATCAAAAGGATTGGGGGCAGTCTGCTGAGGATCCCTAGTAGATATATCAAGCATTCCTGTACAAGACTTATTCACTATATTACTAATCATGGGGCTAAAGGAAAAATAATCTTGTTGAACCCAAACTGCTCTGCGCTCCTGACATCCAGTCCAGGGAAAAGGTCCTTCCTCTCCTGTGGATCCTCTACAAAAAGGTGCCCAGCGTGGCTGTCTGTGGGGGTCCCGGTCAGAGACTCGTGTGGGCCACCATCCTTCAAGACGAAAACCATTGCCTGAAAACAAACCACCACTCCTACCCCCAAACCTCAGTTGTGGTAAAAAATCTGCTGACTGCTGAGACAATTTAATGCATTTTGTATCATCTGACCTATTGAAGCTCATTAAAAAACACAAACTACCCTTCAAGATGACATTTCTATTACCTTCTATAGGGCTTCTCTGATCATCAAAGGGAAGGTAGGGTAAGCCTAGGCTTCTATTACTGCTAAATAAGCATGGAAACACAGTTGCATCATGTCTGACCGGCATCGGCTTTGGGAATATCGACAGGATCCCCCATCTCGGCTCGGTCATTCCTGACATACTCACTGCTACTAACACCAGGATCCTTAGGAAGGTCTTCATGATGAATCTTCCTCACAAGGCGTTCAGGCACCCACACTGGATCTTGTTGATTCTGAGGAAAAACACAAACAGACCCTCTCGCCCATGTTAGCACGGGGTCAGGCCCCCGCCAAGAGCCTGTCAAAATATCCTTCCACTTCACCATGCTTTTAGGTGAACCATGGGAATCCTGATGTCTGTCCGCTGCTGAGCGGCCTTGAGCATCCAAATTGAAAAAGTTTAAAGTAAATAAGGCTAAAGATATTCTTTCCTTGGGGGTATGGCCTTGGCCTAGTCCCCCTTTTTTGTTTTTGCAAGCATTCTTTCAAGGTGCGATGAGCACGCTCCACAATTCCTTGTCCTTGAGAATTGTATGGTAATCCGTGATTAAGCTGTACCTCCATCTGGTTGCAGAAGGAGACAAAGGACTCAGCCGTATAGGCTGGTCCATTGTCCGTTTTCAGCTGCTTTGGTTTTCCCCATGCAGCCCAGGCTTCTAAGCAATGTCCATGACATTGCAAGCCTTTTCTCCACTCATAGGTGTAGCATGTACGATACCTGAGCAGGTATCCACAGATACATGAATATATTTTAAGGTTCCAAACTCTGAAATTTGGGTAACGTCCATTTGCCAGATTTTGAGTGGCAACAGCCCTCTAGGGTTCACTCCCACACTGGGAGGATGATGATGAATCACACACTGAGGACAGTCCAAAACTACTTGTCTAGCATCTGCTCTAGACAAATGGAATTTCTGCTGTAGAGTTTTTGCATTTACATGAAATAATTGGTGAAACTGTCTGGCTTGGTCCAGGAATGAGCTCCAAAAAATGCATTCCATCCTGGTCCATTGATCAACTTTATTATTACCCTCATTTAATGGTCCAGGTAATCCTGTATGTGCTCTGATATGTTGAATATAAAAACACCTTTTTCTCTGCCAGATTAAAACTTGTAACTCTTGTAATAAGGCACATACAGTGCTACTATACTTAATAGGACCTGCTAATTCTAATACTTTCACTGCGTTGACCACATAGACTGAATCTGAAATCAAATTGAATGCAAATTGACATTTTTTAAACACCTCAATTACTATTTTCAATTCTACTATTTGGGGGGAGCCCGGTTGAAATTGACATAACACGGGCTTTTGTCTTTCTATTAAATAGGCTCCACAGCCTGTCTTTGAGCCATCAGTAACACATTTGGTGACCCTTGAAGTGGTACTGCTGAAGTAACCTTAGGGAATATCACTGGGTGCTCCTTAAAAAATGATAGCAATGGATGTTTAGGATAATGGTTATCAATCACTCCTTCAAAGCAACATTGCAATATTGCCCAGTCATCTACAGTGCCACACAAAATCTTAATTTGATAACTGGAATAAGGCACTATTATACTGGCAGGAGCAACTCCAAAAGACTGCAAGCATTGTTGGATACCATTCAAGGCTAAAGCAGCAAGTGCAGTGGGATAATGTTCTATGGATTTTTTCGGAAAAATCTTTGAATAGGTCCATAATAATGGTCCGTCCTGACATAACAATCCTGTAGGTTGACCATAGGTGGCAAATATGCACAATGCAATGGGCTGTCCTTCTTGCCATATCTTTAGGAAGGCACTCTGTAACCTTTCTTCCACTTTACATAAAGCTTTTCTTGCTTCTTTTGTTAATTGCCTAGGAGAATTAAGTGCTGAATCACCTTTCAAAATATCATATAGAGGTCTTATTTCATAATTTGGTAGCTTTAAATAGCCTCTTACCCAATTGATATCTCCTAACAACCTTTGAAAATCATTTAAAGTCTTTAAATTATCTTTTCTTATCTCAATCTTTTGAGGTATTATCTTTTCAGGTCCAACCTTCACTCCTAAATAATTAACCACATTTTTCTTTTGAACCTTATCAGGAGCAATAAACAACCTTTTCTTTTTTAATAATTGAACTAATTCTTCATAGGCCCGATCTAACATTTGTTCACTCTTAGCTGCCAGTAAGAGATCATCCATATAATGAACACATCTCAAATCTGGAAAATTCTTTCTCAAGGGAGCAATGACTTCCCCCACATATAGTTGGCACATAGTGGGGCTGTTTGCCATGCCCTGGGGTAATACTACCCATTCAAACCTCTGATCAGGTTCCTCATGGTTACAGGATGGAACAGTAAATGCAAATCTCTCACTATCTTTGGCACACAAAGGGATGGAGAAAAAACAATCTCTTATATCTATAACTATAATGGGCCATGAGGCTGGCAAAGATGATAAAAGCGGCAAGCTGCATTGCACAGGGCCCATGATCTGCATTTGTTGATTTATGGCACGCAGGTCATGCAATAATCTCCATTTTCCAGATTTCTTTTTAATGACAAAGATAGGTGTATTCCAGGGAGATACAGATGGTTTTATATGCTTTAAAGACATCTGTTCATCCACCAAATCTTTGGCTGCATTCAATTTTACAGAGGAAAGTGGCCACTGAGGAACCCATACTGGATCCTCCGTCTTCCAAGTTATGGGAATTTCCTCCTCAGTGGCCCCTAGGAAAAACCCAGGCCCTGTTTCTTTTGTCTTTGCTGCATAGATATGGGACTCTTTCGTCCTTGCAAATATTTTCCTATTCCAAAGCCTGGAGCATATCCCATATCTTGCATCATACGTTGGGCTGAATCAGAATAGTCATTACTCAATTTAAATCCCATATCCTTTAAAATGTCTCTTCCCCAAAGGGAGATAGGGAGCTCAAGTACATATGGCTGCATTTCTCCTGAGTGGTTTTCTTGGTCCTGCCACTTTAATAACCTTGCACTCATATCTGGAGTCTTAGCATAACCCAGGCCTTGAAGTGTTTGAGAAGAGGCTTGTACGGGCCAACCTGAAGGCCAGTCTTTGTTTGCTATGATACTCCTATCAGCCCCAGTATCCAAAAGGCCCAGGATCTTTTTACCATCACCTTTAACTCTAAGACAGGGCATTGGTCCAAATCCAGGGAGATAAAAGTCAAATCCGTGCCCGTGGACCCAAAACCATCTTTTCCTCTCTCTCTCTCCTTTGCTGCATAGCGGTCATGTAAGTTCGGCAACATAATCAATTGAGCAATTCTATCTCCAGGAGAGATAGCTGTTATACCACGGGGGGAGGCTACCATGATCTTAACCACTCCTGTATAATCTGGATCTATAACTCCAGGATGGACAATAAGTCCTCTCAAGGCTGATGATGACCTCCCTAACAACAAACCAACTGTACCAGGTTCAAGGGGTCCTTTAAAATCTGTTTCAATTAACTGGACCCCCATATGGAGTGTTAATACGAGTCTGGTGGTGGAGCAGAGGTCCAATCCTGCTGAGCCTGCAGTGGCTCTCCGCGGTCTCTCGGATGGCGGAGGGTTGGCCATCTCTCTTGATTCTGTTCTTTGTCCTGATTCTCTATTGCCCCATATATTTGTGGGCCCTGGGGTCGTGGGCCCCGCTGTCCGT
>CAJQZJ010012676.1:0-11151 GCA_907164525.1 Lophiomys imhausi
CTCCCCCTGGACCCGGCTGTCTGTCCCTGAGCCTCCCCCTGGACCCTCCTGTCTGTCCCTGAGCCTCACCTTGGACCCGGCTGTCTGTACCTGAGCCTCCACCCGGACCCTGCTGTCTGTCCCTGAGCCTCCCCCTGGACCCTGCTGTCTGTCCCTGAGTCTCCACCCTGACCCTGCTGTCTGTCCCTGAGCCTCCACCCGGACCCTGCTGTCTGTCCCTGAGCCTCCACCTGGACCCTGCTGTCTGTTCCTGAGCCTCCCCCTGGACCATGCTGTCTGTCCCTGAGCCTCCCCCTGGACCCTGCTGTCTGTCCCTGAGCCTCCCCCTGGACACGGCTGTCTGTCCCTGAGCCTCCACCCGGACCCTCCTGTCTGTCCCTGAGTCTCCACCCTGACCCTGCTGTCTGTCCCTGAGCCTCCACCTGGACCCTGCTGTCTGTTCCTGAGCCTCCACCTGGACCCTGCTGTCTGTCCCTGAGCCTCCACCCGGACCCTGCTGTCTGTCCCTGAGCCTCCCCCTGGCACCTCACTGGCACTTTACCCTCGGCATTGGGTACAAAGTACAGGTGGTCTGTGCACGGCCCTGCAGCCTGAAGGGGAAGGCTTTTTTTCTTTTTTTTTTTTTTTTTTTTCAATGAAGACTGTGCTCCATCTCAGAGTCTGGAGTCCTGGCTGTGGGGCATTGTGGGGCTCCCTGGAGGAGGCAGCAACTCAGTGACTGCAACCAGGCAAAGCAGGAGGGAAAGAAACCACACAAGTCCACAGGGAAGCTCTTTGCAGAGTTTTCCAACCGCTGGCCAAGCATGAGTCTCCCTCAGGTTCAGCTCATGGAGCTGCGTACTGGGAGCTAAAAGAAGGACAAGAACACGCCTCAACATACAGATCTCTTGGAGAGCCCTGCAAGCCTCAGCACAAACTTGACAAAAGCAGGACATAAACTTCATACATATTAATAGTTCCCTTCTCACTCAAAGCAGTGCTCATGGCAGCATTGTTATTCAGAGTATTATATCACCAAAACTTTTAATAAAATATTTTTATTATAAAAGTAATACAAACCATATTACAGTGAGCATAGAGCGAAGTGGAAACAGTGTCTTGGGTTTCGTCTCCCTTGTGTCTTCATTTTGTCTGTTTCTGCCTCTTTCCTTAAGTACAAACACATTGAAAGAATTTTTATTTATTATTTCTTTTTAGCATAAATACATATTATTTCTGGTTTACGTGATTCTTCTTAAGTGAATGCAATGTAATTTACCTCCTTTGGTTCCTTATTTTTTTTTCTGAGTCTTTCTTTTTAATAATTATAAACAGTGCTAAAATAAACAGTTTGGGGCCTACAAATATTTTTGGTTAGTTTCTTAGGCTAGATTCCCATATGTATAATTAATAGGTTGAAATTCTGGCTATATCTTCTGCAAATTATTTTTTCCCTTTTAAAAAGATGTGTCAGTTTATAATGTTAAGAGGAATGTATATGTATGCATGTATGTATGTATGTATATATATGTAACAAATCTGCCACACTTTGGCTGACATCTTGTTATAAGTTTAGAGATCAATTTATTCATTTCTTAGTGAAAATGCCTCTTTAATCTTTGTGCAGTTGACTATTTGCAGGTCTGTGTGTTTCATGTCTAGACTTGCTGGTTGCAGCTCCACCTTCCGGATGTATCCATTCCTGATCCCATCATTTCCAGATGTGTTTCATTACTGCCCTCTCTCCCTCACTGTATGACTACCTTTTAAGCCCCATCTCTCACACTGACTGCTCTTCTTCCTTGTATCATTTCCTCCTCTTAGCCTCTCTTTACCACCCCTTGAACCTTTCTTTCCACATACTACATTCTCTGTGTCTTTTGTGGGCTTCCTCTCCTCAGTTACACCCCAAGTATGTGAGATCTGTCTGCTGTGCACTCCCATCTGGTGCTCCATTCTCTCGCTGAGGATTCTGTTTATTCAGTTTACATGCAGATCATAGATGACTACCTGCATTCAGCTAGCTCTCCGCGTTCCAATTATCCACAGTATGTCTGCAGGCTGAGACAGTAGAGATTTAATTCCAAATCCCTTCCATCTTGCCAATTTCCCATCCTGCCCAGGACACCTGCATTCCCTGGGATGCTCAGGGTTCTGCCTGACTCTTTCCTTTCTCCTCTACCTGATCCACAACCTGCAATCCAGCCTCTGAATCGATCCTTTTCCCTCCATCTTCACTGTTACCCACATAGACGAGACTATCACCCTTTCTGTGAACTTTGGCATTTAAAAATTTTAAAGGTTTATTTATATATACGAATGCTTTGTCTGGGTGTATGTCTCTGAGGACCACTGTGTACCTTGAAAATGTTTTTATTTCCTCAGAAGAGGGGATGAGATGAGAGCAACACCCAAGCTTTACTAACACATGGCTTGGGCTGAGGCCAGAGAGTTTCTGTCTAATTATCCCTAGGCCTAGGCCTGGAAGCTTCTAGCCTCCATACAATCTAATTTTCTGCAAGCCTGGACCTTGAAGACTTCAACTTCCAGCCTCTGTCTGCTAACCTAGGCCTACAATGTTTTCAGCTTCTGAGACTTAACTGCTGAATAAGCTCATCCTTTCTAGTTCTTTCTGAACTCTGGCTGGCTGGTTCAACTCAGCTGTTCTGGCTCAAACTCCTCTCCAAGCTGACTGATTCAAACTGGCTTCTCTCTGCTTTTCATTGAATTTCTCTGCCTGGAAAAACTTCCTCTGAACTCCACAAACTGCACGAACTCAATTGCACTCAATTGAACTGCACGGAACTGTACTGCCTCCACAAACTCTCTGCTCTATCTCTGTTCTTCTCTTAAGTAGCTTCTCTCTGTTCTTGTGAGAGTTGGGCATCCCATCTCTGACTCATTCTGTCTGATCTTTCTCTGATACATCACTTTGTTTGTCCCTCAATTAGAAGTCATTGTTTAGGATTAAAGGTATGTAGTAAAGGCATTTCTGTATTCCAGCCAGAGGGATTAAAGGTGTGTACTAGGGCATGTTTGTATTCCAGCTGGATCTGTTTGTGCCCAACCTCAGACCTCCCTAGTAGGTCTCTGCTGCCCCAAACAATAAGAACATGCATTCCTGCTGCTTCATCTAAAATGAAAGCCCCACCACACTCAACCCCACATTCCCACATAGTCTCCTTACCACACTGTTTCTCATCTCTTTGTAGTCAAATGCCTAAAATACTCAGTACTTGTTTGTCTTGGGCATCTCATTCAATGTGGTACCTCAGGCAGCATCTCTGTTCCCTCCATCACTTCACCTGTCTGCCTTTGCAAAGTGACCTGGCCAGTTGCCAAGCTGAATGGACTCTGCTAAGCTGACACCTGGTTCATGCTCAGCCTGTGAGGTGTCTTATCTCTTTAGTTTAGACACTCATCATCTCTAGTTGGGATCTGTGGATCACAGAGACTTAGTCTTTGGATATGATCCCTTGCCAGAGTGGTCATGTTGCTGGATTAAGATTCCTCTACAGCAACTGCTGTCAGCACGGGTCACAAGAAGGCATTGGATACCCTGAAACTGGAGTTAAGGATGGTTGTAAATCAGCATGTGAGTGCTGAGAATTGAACCCAGGTCTCTGCAAGTGCAGCAAGTGATTTTAACGGATGAACTGTCTCTTCAGCCCTGACTTTTGCATTTCTTTGTTTTCTATGCTGCGCATTCCATTTGTTAAACAGAAGACAGTTTTGAGAACAAAATTACATAATATTCTGAGTAATTCTTTTGTTAACCTGACACAAGTTACAGTCATTGAGGAGGAGGAGCCTCAGTTGAAGAAATGCCTCCATCAGATTGACCTGGAGACAAATCTGTGGGGCTTTTCTTGATAATTGATGTGGTAGGACCCGGGTCACTGTGGGTGGTGCCACCCTGGGCAGATGGTCCTTAGTTGTATAAGAAAACAGTCTGAGAAAACCACAAGGAGCAAGCCAGTAAGTAGTGTTTCTCGGTGGTGTGGACTTCACTTCCTGCCTCCAGACTCCTTCCCTGAGTGGATTTCCTTCTATCATGAACTGTAACATGGAAGTGTGAGGTGAATTGAACCCTTTTTCCCAAGCTGCTTTGGCCAAAGTCCTTATCACAGCAACAGCAACAGCCAATGCAGGGACAAGTAGGCACCTTGCAAATGTGCATAGTCATGGATTGGACAGACTCCGACAGCATTTGCTTTATCATTTGGACAGTGGAGAACCACTAAAAGATCTGGCCTTTTGGATGCTGTTTAGGAAGAAAGACTGTTAGAGTTTTGTCAGAGTCTTGCAGGATGGATTCCAGATATGCAGAATTAGACACTATGTGAACCAACTGGGTATCCAATGTGATCTTGAGGCTAGAGATGATGAGTGTCTAAACTAAGGAGATAAGACACCTCGCAGGCTCAGCATGAGCCGGGTATCAGCTCAGCGGAGTACATTCAGCTTGGCAACTGGCCAGGTCACTTTGCAAGGGCAGACAGGTGAAGTGATGGAGGGAACAGGGATGTTGCCTGAGGTACCAGATTGAATGAGATGCCCAAGACAAACAAGTACTGAGTATTTTAGGCATTTGACTATGAAGAGATGAGAAACAGTGTGGTAAGCAGACTATGTGGGGTTGAGTGTGGGGCTTTCATTTTAGATGAAGCAGCAGGAATGCATGCTTTTAGTGTTTGGGGCAGCAGAGACTTAGTAGGGAGGTCCGAGGTTGGGCACAGAGAGAAAAAGGCCAGTAGGCATGCAAGCCCAGTTCGTGTGTGTGTGTGTGTGTGTGTGTGTGTGTGTGTGTGTTCAAACAAAAGACTGACACTTTTTCTTGAGACTAAAGCAATGGCTGTTCAAGTCCAGGTTCCTTGTGTTGCTGTTAGTTTTGTTCTTGTCCTAGTTTGGTGGAAGCTCCTGTAGTTGGGATGTGATATTATATTTCTTTCATCATCCTCAGTGTAGAACTTGCTTCTGAGTGTAGAGGTAAGTACGTGTAGGTGAATACACAAAGTAGGGATTTAACTTTGTAAGGAGTCTTCACCCAAACTCAATCTAACTATAGAGCTCACATCGACTCATATGGTTGAGGTTCTGTTACTTAAGAAACCACTTACAGGTCATAGACACAGCATCCTTCACTGATGAGCCAGATGCTCCAAACACCGTTTACCAGATATTTCCACTGTCATGAGTCTCGGCATTTCAAAGCGGGGCACTATTATAATAAGCTTCACCATATCAAAACCTATCTCCAGCTGGTGTCTACACTTTGTGGTTGAAACAGACTTGCTCTCAGTTTGGTTAATTCACCAAAGTGGGATGATCAACACTCAGAAAGGCTGGAGGATGGCTTTGCTGTTCTTCTGTCTGGAGCAACGATGCAGACCCAGCCCTTATACCTGCTCTTCAGGACCTTTTAAAGTTGCCTTGTAGTCCCTTTAAGCATCTTGGCTATGGTTGAAGTGCAGGGAACAGAGCAGAACAGAAACCCAACTTGGACATGTAAAGCTCCTGTGTTTTCACAGTGAGCTGTATAATAAGTCCAGGCTCCAACAAAGTGTTCAGCTGGTCTACCTGTGACCTTCAGTTCTCCATGTGACACCTTTAATGTGGGAAGAAACATAAAAGGCCACCCTTGCTGAGTTTGCTTTGGGTTCCTGTGGAAGAGGGAAGATTTTGTTCTCACCACGAAAGTCATTATCTAGAGCCAATCTGTTGATATTGTGTTGAGTGACCTCAGGTTAATCTTGATTGGCTGCTCTGACAGGCTGAGCAGGATTGGGCAAGAAAGCACAGCTCTTGCAGGAAAGATTCTGTAAACAATAAATTTTAGCAAAAAGCATGAGAGGATATTTGTTGACATAGCACTTATATACTACATTTCATTAATTCTATTTCCTTATTTCACAAGCTCAGGAACACCTTATATTTCTCTCTCCTTTCTTACAGTTGGACTCTGTGGAAGATACAGTCTTCAGGCTGGAGTTGAGGGGACACTTAGAGAACTGAAGAAACCTGAAGTTTTGTTGATCAACAACATGTGAATGTCTTTAATAGGGACAACATGCCTACAAAGGCTTGGGTTATCATGAAACCTCAGAATTGGCAAGTGTAAATTCCCCCAGGCAAGTAGAATCTGTCTGTAAGCTGTTTTGGAAAGCCTCCTCATAGATTCATAGGTTCACATGTACATCTTGTATCAGTCTGTTAAAACTCCATTTGGTATAGTGATTTGGTAATATAACGTGGATTTATATCCCCAACACATACCTGAATGTGGTTACTAAGAGAACACCAGTAGACAGTTATACACAGCTACATCCTCCTGTAAGTCAAAGACACAGCAAGCAGATAGCCTCGGACCAGATAAAAGCTCAGCATGGTGGATCCCACCTCTGCCTTCAGATTATGAGGTCATTCTGTGGATTATTGTGATCCCCAGCAGAAGGAATGACCATTGTTTCTTTTGGTTAATGGCTACCACACAGGCTGGATGCTCAGTCCAGGTTCACTGTCACAGAGATTCTAAGAAAGCTTAAGCTAGGGATGAGCATTGGCTATTTTAAAATGTCATTATTTAGTTACTTAAGATAACACAAGATATTTTGTCACTCTAAACAACTTAAATATTTTTGTTAATTATGTATTAATATAAAGAAAGTTAAAAGGTTGTTTGAAGTATAGTTCTGTAGAATGTATGTACCTCTAGAACTTTGGACCTTCACTGGTCTCAGGACACCAATCAACAGGTTGAAGTAACAATACCCACTCACATCCCAGTTCTTCACAGTGTGTCTCTCTTTACAACTGAGAATATCTAGTTGTTATCTGTCTGAAAGTTTTTTTTAATAATTTATTTTTTATTTTTTCAAGTTACATCTCAATCACAATCCCCTACCTACTCCACACTCCAGTCCCACCCTTCCACCCTCCTCCCCCTCAACCCCCCATCCTCTTCCCTTCTTTTTTTTTTTTTTAGTTTAAGGTATTTCTCCCCCCCCCAGCAGCTCTCCTTTCAGTCAAAAAAATGGTTCTTTTTCTTATAACTATAAATACAATACAAAACAGCAGAAATAAATAGGTCACAATTATGTGAGTTATATGGCTTAGCATACATTCCCAATGTCCAGTCCATATGTATTTGGCACCTGACTTTAACATTCTACTATCTAACCATCTCCATGAGTTTAAAGTTCTATATCTAACTCAGCTTTCATATTAACTTGCCTCATAATTTTAAAAATATCTTCTTAGATCCAGAACACCCTCTTGATTTCTAAACAACTCAAAATTTAACTATGAGACTCTAGCTATCTATTCTACAACCACCTCAGAGACCTGAGAGGGATAAATATATCTGATTATATAGTAAGTGCAGGGACTGAAGCTTCCAAAACTAAGAAATGAAATACCAGTGGCTGCCTGGACAGTTCCCATTTTCTCTTCATATATTACAGCATCAATCTTCAGCCATTTGGCCCCGTTTCTCTGACAGACATTGATTGTAGAGCAGGAATTATGAAGGACTTACCTACCCTGTCTTGGCAGAGCTAGGCTGTTGACTTACCTGCTTCCAAGTTTTGTCCTTTTTGGACAGAAGTCTGTCTACAGTTGAAGCAAGGGGTTTTTCTTGTCAAGAGAAAGGCTTACCACCAATTCAATCTTCTCCCACTGGAGATTCTTCGATGCTCAATTTCTGCTTGGAGTAGAATAGGAGGTGCTGTCAGGAGCTGACATGTCTCGATATCACAAAATCTTAAGTTAAGAAAACATCTTTGAATGCCAAATTCTGCAGATCTCTTGAGGTTTTTGAAGATGTCCTATCTATCTCTTATATTTAGATAAGCAAATATTGCTTGTCTCTTAGCAACTTGATTTCTGAGTAGCTTAGAAAATAACTGTGATAGACTGTCATAGTAACTAACAAAATGACACGTTTGCATGACTATTAGTTTCCATTTCTTAATTATCCTAAACAGTTTATGATGGTTGGTAGCAAGAGGCCAAAATTTAACATTTCATTTTTAAGCATTACTAGGAACAATACCTTTAAGAAGCGTTACCCTTAATTTTGTATCAATATACAAAGATCAATACCAATGTGGCCAAATATAATCTTAATTTTGTATCGATATACAAAGATCAATACCGATGTAGCCCTATACAATCTTAATTTTGCATTAATATACAATGATCAATACCAATTTAGCCAAATATAATATTAATTTTGTATCAGTATACAAAGGTATAAGGCCATATTCAATAATCTGTCCTCTTTTCTTGATCTTTCCTATACTATGTCTATGTCCCATTTTTCTCGTCTGTTCACTCCTACATAGGAGAGAAAGAAGGATACAGAAAAGAAAAAGAGAGAAGCTCCTGGGTCTAACCTCCAAAACCCATTTAACAAGACCATTTAACAGCTTGTAGTCTTTTCCCCTAAATAACAAAATTTTCTGTTATCTATCAAATAACCAAAGGGGGGAGGGAACACCCTCCCCACCTTATGGGGATGGGATGTTGTTCTCTTAAAATGACTTCCTGCTGATTTGGGACATAGTAAACCTGTTTGGAGCCCAAATAAGAATGGAAAAATGGTTAAAAATCTTAATATCATCATTTGATGTTCAGTCCTTTGTGCTCAGCTATTTAGATGTCCTAAGAAGTTCATAGACAGAAGCTGATCTTCAGAGCTTTACTGAAGTTCTGGCTGGAGCAGTCTGTGGAGCTGAACCATCTTAGTGATTTTGAGTTGTTGTGGTTGTAGACTTTTGAGGAAACTGCTATTGAGGAAGTCTGCAAGGCTGGATCATGTGGGCCACTCGTCTTCTTTGGTGTCTGATCTGTTTTCTGCTGAGGTTTCCATTGTCCAGTTGTCCCTGGATTCCTTGAATGGATGCTTTAAATCTCCTGGAAAGATAAGAACAGAGCCCTGCCCTAAATCCTATGTGCCTGTCTCTGCATTTTAAGTTTTGGGATCAAAGACATGTGGTTCCCAACTGATGGGATTAACGATGTGCTTGCTCTTCCACCCCTGGATCAAAGTTTTTCTCTGTTTAGAGCTTGTTTTGTATCAGGCTGACCTTGAGCTCTGAAATCTGCCTGTTTCTGTCGCTAGTGTGTTGGGATTAAGGGTGTATTCTTCCCCAATGATGGAACTAAGGGTGTGCACCATCACCGCCCTGATTCTTGTAACTCTAGAATATATAAGACAACTAACTCTATAGTGATCCTTCTGTCTCTGCTGGAGGTAAAGGCATGGGCTAACACCATGCATTATTTTACCTTAGCTCTAAGGTTTTTCAACTCTTGGAGGTTTGTAAAACCAGGTTGAACAGCTGTCACCTTTAATTTATTTACAGTGTTTTAAACCTGTTACCTGCTTTTTAATGCCAAACCATGGAAATAGCCTATACCTCTACAAAAACAAAAACAAAAACTTTTAAGCTGCTATCAAGTTTGTGTAATCTCTGTAGCCACCTGCAGTCTAACATTCTAATCTGAAATTAAGGCCATTTTCCTTTCATGCCAGTAAGGCAATTATACCTTTGGTAAATTATAGTTTGAAAATTTTAGATTGTATTTTTATTATATTTTTAAGCTTATTACCTCTTTTCTTAAAAAAGTATTATTTACTTCTAGAACACAGTTTCCTCCCTCCTCCCCTCCTGGCCCCTCCCTTCCGCTCTCCTTCCCTCCCTCCGTCCCTCCCTCCCTCTTTGTTCCTCTACTTGGTACACTCCTTATCCTCAGATGAGGTGGGCCCTCACATATGGTACTCCCTCAGATCTTGCGTCATGTGAGGGCCAAGAGCTTCCACTTGTACTGGAGCTTGATAAGGCACACCATCTAGGGTGTGGTGTTCCACTAACCTGCAGCAGATTCCATGACTCACTGGTGGGTAGAATTTTTCCTAGGATAGATATGCTAGGTTCCTATCTATTTGGGTGTGTGGGTTGTAGGATAGTTATCCTCTGATGTATGGTTAATATCCATTTATAAGGGAATACATACCATGTTTATTTTTCTGGGACTGCGTCAGCTCACTTAGGATGAGCTTTTCTAGTTCCATCCATTTGGTTTTGAATTGCATGATTTCCTCATTTCTGAGAGCTGTGTAGTATTCCATTGTGTAAATGTACCATAGTTTTTTTATCCATTCTTCAGTTGAAGGACATCATGGTTGTTTCCAGTTTCTGGCTGTTACAAATAAAGCTGCTATGAACATTGTTGAGGCAATGTCCTTGTGGCTTCGTTTTGAATCTTTTGGATATATGCCTAAGAGGCATATGGCTGGGTCTTGAGGTAGATTTATTCCCAATTTTCTAAGATATCTCCAGATTGATTTCCAAAGTGGTTGCACAAGTTTGCAGTCCCACCAGCAATGGGGGAGTGTTCCCCTTTCTCCACATCCTCGCCAGCATGTGCTATCATTTGAGTTTTTGATCTTAGCCATTCTGACAGGTGTGAGATGGAATCTCAGAGGTGTTTTAAGTTGCATTTCCCTGATGACCAAAGATGTTGAACATTTCCTCAAATGCCTCTCAATCTTTAGAGATTCCTCTTCTGTGAATTCTCTGTTTAGCTCTGTACCCCTTTTATTGATGGGGTTATTTGATTTTTTGGTGTTTAATTTCTTCAGTTCTTTATATATTTTGGATATTATCCCTCTGTCAGATGTTGGGTTGGTGAAGATCCTTTCCCAGTCTGTAGGCTGCCGTTTTGTTCTAAGGACAGTATCCTTTGCCTTACAGAAGCTTTTCAATTTTATAAGGTCCCATTTATTGATTGTTTGTTTTAGTGCCTGAGCTATTGGTGTTCTATTCAGGAAGTTGCTACCAGTGTCAATGAATTCAAGGCTTTTCCCCACTTTCTCTTCTATTAATGTTAGTGTGTCTGGATTTACGTTGAGGTCCTTGATCCACTTAGACTTAAGTTTTGTACAGGGTGATAAGTATGAATCTATTTGCATTCTTCTACATGTTGACATCCAGTTAGACCAAAACCATTTATTGAAGATGCTTTTCTTTTTCCTTTGTATGTTTTTGGCTTCTTTATCAAAAATTAAGTGACCATAGGTGTGTGGGTTTATTTCTGGGTCTTCAATTCAATTCCATTTGTCAACTGGTCTGTTTCTATACCAGTACCATGCTGTTTTTATTACTA
>CAJQZJ010012735.1:0-11007 GCA_907164525.1 Lophiomys imhausi
ACACACACACACACACACACACACACACACACACACACACACACACAGGGGTGGGAGGAAGATGAGCAACTTGCACTCTGGTTTACAAAATCATTCTGAAGCCCCAGAATACCCTGAATTCTAAGGACCAGAAGGAAAACAAGAGAGTGGCCCTGGAGCCCAGAAGAGGGTGAACAGCCTCCTCCATGGTGCCCAGAGTCAAGGAGAAGGAGGGTGGTGAAGCAGCTTTGGTTTTGTCAGGTGACCTTGACAGAGTCAACTTTGAAGGCAGGAGAGGCTGAGGAGGCACAGGCATGTGGGAGATCTAGAAGGACCAGGGTATGGGAGTCCAAGGCCCCCAGGCCCCATAGTGACCAACCACTGGGGACAGCCTAGCCTTGTCTTCCCTCCCTGAGACTTGGAGGAGCAAGGGCACATGCTCAGAAAGCCCTTCTCATAGCTCAGATCTTTCAGTTGGGGAACCAGGGCTGGAGTGGCCTCATCCCACTTTGAGCTCTTTGTTCTAGATCACTTGGAACCAGTACCTAGTAAGTTCTTAATAGCAGGAGCCATGGGACGAGGCCTTCCCCACTGGACACAGCCTCAGATCCTGGGGCATCCAAAGATCCTAGGGCCTGAGCCTGGAGCTGGGCTCACCCTGGAAACTCCAGTTCATGAGCAAGCTGCAGTTCCTGGTCCCCCAGTGTATGAAGAACAGGTGGTGCAACCTCAAACCCACAGACACCCTTGGGCCTATATACAATGTCTTGGTCCTCCTATAGAGTACACAACAGAACCCTCTCCAGAGACCCTCACCTGCACCCCAATTCACAGGTGTGCTCAAATCCATGGACATGTTCCTACTCCGAGGGAGCCCCTCTCTGTGTCCTGAAGCCACCCAGCCCAGACTCAAGCTGTCCCTAGTCATAGAACACAGCAGGCCTGTCCCCCAGCTGGTGCCTGTTTGGGGACCAGAGGCTGATTGAACCAAGACAGCTTCATATGAGACTTGAGAGGCCAGAAGACTAGGGAAGGGGAGGAGAGGAAGCCCAGTGCCCCCTCACAGGGATAGCCAGGGCAGGGCCACTCAGGGATCTCCCTGGGCCCGTGTTTTCAGGTGCTTTTGCCCAATATACCTTGCCCAGTCTGAGAGACCTGGGATGGGCATCACCCCATGAGACTCCAGTGAGCACAGGGTGGCTTCTCACAGTGACAGATAGGAGCCAAGGTTAGGGAGCATCGTCACTCCAGGGCCTGTGCAGTCACCACAAGCCGAGAAAAGTACACAGAGGATGTGGCTGGCTGTACACCATCCCCGTGTCCTTCTTTCTGTGGCCCAGGGTCTTGTGAAACCTTAGTTGGGTCCTGTGAGTCTGTCACTACACCAGTCACACCCAGGACCTGTGACATGTGTCCCTCCCCACTCGCTTCTTCCAGTCCTGACCTTGTCCACATGTCCAGTCCACTCTGGCCACCGTAGACTTTACCATCTGTCTTCCCTCCCTAGAAACCCACAGGGCAGGAAGACTGGCATCTCCTCGGAGCCCAGAACTCACCAGCAAACTCCAAGACCGGCTTGGAGAACACAGGTGTGGTTCAGGGCTCTCCACCAGGTGGCGCCATGAACCTTTGCTTTCATTCTTAATACCAACCCAAAAAAAAAAAAATGCCCTCTCCACTTAATGGATAATAAATAATTATCAGGGTAAGCAGGGTTTCTGTCTCCACGGGAATGTGGATGTATGAGACTTCAGAGAGTCTAGCGCCTGCTAGGAGCTCGGAGGAGCCGCAGCCTGGCCTTTGCCCCAGCATCTCTGTGTGCATGTTTGTGAAATGGCTTTCCTGGTGGGTGTCACAGCTACTGTTTAGGGCCAAGGCGGGCTTTGAACCAGAGCTCACCATCCCCACCTAGGGAGCAGGGGACTATATGCTCCTCAGTGCTTGCTAAGTTCCATATTCTCATCTTGAACAAAGCTGAGGCTCTGCCTTCGAGGAGGTGGAAACCTGTCCCCATCCCCCACCATGGTCCCACCTCACCTTTCCCACAGAGGGCACTGTGGTCGTCTGGGACTGCAGGGTGATCAGATCGGGCCCTGAGCAGGTGTGTGGCAGCTGGGCCTGGTAGCGCTGTAGAAGCGTGTTCAGTACGCTGGACTCGTTGACACTGACCAGAGAAGCCAGATCCTCAGCCTGGTCCAGCTCAGAGGGGTTGGCCTGCAGACATCACATGGGAGACGGTTTCCCTCTGGTTTCTTCAGGCCCTACCTCACCAGCACCACCATATAGTGGATGCATATGTATGTGCATGCACAGATATGTATATGCACAAACACCCTCACGCACACATGTGCCCACACACTGCTTGGTCTTGTCATTTGGAAGGCATTGTGACAGTGACCAGCACACAGGGGAAGTGACAGTCCCTCTCCTTGACCTGTCTACCTTCTTTATCTCCTGTCTATCTTCTTCATCTCCTTCTTTATGTCCACATCCTGGCTGCACTGCCTTGCAAGGCTGATGTCTCCAAGACAGACCAAGTAAAACCCAGAGTGCATCTGTAGTGATGCCTCTGATGGGCACATGTCCCTTGCTGTCATCTGCCTTTTTAGGTCCTAGAGAGGAACACTAGACATGCTCTGTGGCTCCCAGGGGTGGAAGTCAGTGGCCAACTACCTTCTTTACCAAAGCTCACTGTGCCTTGATTCCTTGGAGATATGCACAACCCCCTAAGAGAGAGGTTGATGCCCGAAGGACAGGTCATTGGGACCAATGCTTCAGTAGAAAACTGGCCATTTAACTGAGTTCCCTGACGTCTAGGGTGAAAAGGGAAACATGTCTACAGCAATGCTTTTCACAAAATGGAGAGTAATCTCTTGCTCAGATCAGTCAGAACTACAACAACAGGACCAGACAAGCTTGTCTTCACAAAGAGGCTAAAAGATACAGTGAATGATCCCATGATGGAATCCCACCAGTAGAGCAATGAGTTCCATGCAGGTTTTCCCACAACCTCTCCAGGCATTGATCTGTGGGCAGTGTGGTCAGGGAAACATCTTGGAGGGTGGGGACAGAAGGCAGGAAGGAAAGACGACTCACCCGGTGAACCTGCTCCTCATCCACCTCGGTGACAATCCTGTCAGCATCGATACAAAGCCGCACCCTTCCAGCTGGTGGATCAGCTGTCCCTTCATCTGGTTTGAGCACTGTGGCTGTGTGGGTAGCCAGAGACAGGACAGGAGGGGAGTGGGGGGGGAGAGTCTCTGAGCCAGGGCCACGGGAAGCTGGAGAAAGAACTTGGGACAGGATGAGCTGAGAGGTTCTATTGGGGTTCTGTTCACATAAAGGACCTCAACTATGACCCTCTGAGCCAGTGGTTCTCAGCCTGTGGGTCATGACCCCTTTGAGAGTCAAATGACCTTTTCACAGGGGTCGTCTGTGAAACATTGGGAAGCACAGATAGTTACATTACGATTCATAATAGTAGCAAAAATAATTTTATGGTGGGGGGGTCACCACAACAAAAGCAACTGTATTAAAAGGGTCGCAGCATTAGGAAGGTTGAGAACCACTGCCCTGAGTCCTTTAGGGACAAAGACTAAGTCTGATTTACAGAGCCCCTCAGAGGGTGGGGCCCACTGCCTCTTCCCACATTTAGGTTAGGACAGGATGATAACAGCCCTTCCAGATCTAAGACAGACAGTACAGATGGATCCCTCTTCTCTGGAATGCAGAATCACTTCCTAGAATTCATCTTACACCTCCAATGGTCAACAGGCATGGGCTTGGAAGGGCGATTCTCTGCCCACAGGCAGTAACAGGTCCCACCCTCTTCTGGCTTCTCCTCCCCTACCCTGTTGCCCCAAGAGTGAAATAAAACTGCCTAGGGCTGGTGGCAGGACAGAGGTGAGAAGAACAGAGTGGACTGCCCCCAAGCCTTCCAGAGAGCACTTACCAAGTGTGAACCCGTCCTTCTGCACTAGCCAGACTTTCTGTGCCTCGTACCACCTATCCTCAGAAGCCTGGAAGCAAAAAGAACATCATCTAACCAGCAAACACCACCAGCTCTTGGCTTCATGTAAGGACCCCTGAATTGAAGCTTCTCTTGGATCCTCCAGGGATCTCAGCCTTCTAATGGAACCTAGGGTGTGACCTGAGAATCTGCATGCAATGTCACCGCAGAGAATTGTGGGTAACATGGTGAGCACTAGGTAGAATGCTAGAAGAGAACCAGGGGAGAAGTCTAGCCTGGGCAGGGGCTGCATGGAGCCTAGGGCGCTAGTGCTTCTGAGAAGTGTTAAGCTATGACCAGCCCTCTGCCCACCTTGTGGCCTCCCCTAGGGCAGGTCCTTCCCATCCCTCAGGTACCACAGCCTACAACGCATCACCTGGTCGGATTCTCCACTCTGGCTCGGGACCCCTCCACTTGGGCCCTGTAGGACCTGCTCCTCCTCCATAGGCCTCCGCATAGAAGGCCTTTCCACACTGGTCTTGGGAACAGACTCTATGTGAGCTTCTTCCTGAGGCTCCACAATGTCCACTTCTTCCTCTGTACGCACACTGGGCTCCTTGGGTCCCTGCACCCTGCTTTCCAGCTGGCCCTCCCTCCTTGCAGTCTCTGCCAAAGGCTCCTCTGTAGGTATCCCATCGGGGGTCTTGCAGCTCTCCTCAGGACTCTGAGTCCCTACACTGGGCAGTTCCTGTGGTTTCCCTGGTGTTACTGGCTTCTTCAGAGGTCTCCCCACCCTGTCCATCTTCCCTGGAACCTCCTGCTGCTGCCCGCTGGGCTCTGCTGGCCCCCCACAGCCCTTGTCTACAGTTGGGCTTTGCTGGCTGCTTGTCTTCTCATCCCTACATTCACTTTCTTTGTTCTTGCTCTGAGGACTGTCCCACTTGTTCCTCCGGCCCAGGGAACCTCCCCACTTTCTTACGGGGATTGGGGGCTCAACAGGTCTCACATTAGCCTCTGCAACCTTGAGCCCATCCCCCTTTTCCATCTTCTTTGGAGGACTCCCTCCTTTTTTCTCTGTTTTTCCCAGTTGCCCCTTGTTTCCTACCCCCTGAGCTTGGGACCTGGTCCCCTGATCCTCTATGCTCTGGGACTCACTGTCTTTTCGCCTGTTGGTCTGGGGGTCCTGGCTCACCTTTCCCTCTGTGCCCTGACACTTCCCACCTTTTGTGCCCTGGCCTGCTTCTCCAACATCCCCAGTCCTGGTCTTCTCAGGCATGGAGGCTGAGGGACCACAGGGAGTCCCCATGGTTGCCCCTTTCTTTGTCCCTCCAGGGTCTTTTGCTGGGGCTGGGGTCTTGTCCATGGAGGCGTCTTGAGGTTGGGTCTTCTGCTCTGGCTTGGCCAACTCTGGATCCAGCTTGGCCACCATCAGCAATACATCACCCCTCCTTATGCCCCTCTTGAAGGACAGTGTCCTTTTGGCTGGTGTTCCTGTGGGACTTGACTCCTGGGACCTCTCCCCACTGGTACTGATCACAGGTATGGAGTCCTTGTCACCAGCCCCTGAAGTCTCCTTGCCTGGAATGTCTGGACTCTTCTGAGTGGCAGATGGGCTTCCAGGCTTGGGGACATTGTTGGTCTTGTTGGTTTGGTTAGTGAGAACTTCTGGGATCTAGGAAAGAGACCACCATGTGCTTAGCTGCTGAATGACAACAGCAGCCATTCATTCCTAGGTTCACCCAGCCACAGAAACCCAAGCCCTTTCAACATGCTGAGGGTCTGTGTTTGGCAGTGAGCTCAGCCTATCAGAGGCCACGGGTCAACAGAAACAGGGGAAGGAAGGTAGACTGGAGTCCAATGGAACCAAGTTCCCCTCTGCCTCCAATCACTGTGTGGCATCAGGTAAGTGCCTTCCCCAATCTGAACCAATTTCTTATCAATAACATGAGGATCATAAAGCCCCGCCCCACCTCAGTAGCTGCTGCAGATGTGTCTCTTATTATTATTTTCATCTCAATTCTCCTGATGAGAGCAGCCATAGGGAAACACGTTCTACCATGGTTGTGATGCTGGGTGGCTGTGGCCCATTATCTTTTATCTTCTGTGAGCTTAAGTCCCCCAACAATATAAGCAAAGTTTAGATTTTTGCAGGGTGACTATGGAAAGGTCTTCTGCAATCTCAGAAGGGGAAACAGGGGACAGCTTCCACTCCAGACATCTCAAACCTACTGTCTGCTCCATCAAACCTCCCTGCCATCTCCCACCCATCAGCTGATTGTCGTTTTACAATTGATCAGGACATTGGTGGCCGTCCCAAGTCTACAAGAAGTGCATGAACACAGCCTCAATGAGGCTCTTCCAATCCTTTTTGGGGTCTGTTTGACTCCACTCACCCTATGTTCTGGCCACACTGGATACCTCCTAGTTCTGGACCACTCACCCTTCCCTGCAGCCTCATGCTTGTTCATGCCAGTCCTGAGGACCAGGATGCATGTTCTCTCTCCTCCCTTCCCTGTTTACTCTGTTCCCAGTACCTCACCCACCTGTGTCTCCCAGGAAGCTCCAGAGAGAGAGAGAGAGAGAGAGAGAGAGAGAGAGAGAGAGAGAGAGAGTGTTTTACATGGCCTGGCTCTGCCTCCATCTGGTCTCATGACTTTGGGGAAAGTGCCTTGGCCTCTCAGGGTTTCCATCTCCACCTCTGATAAATGACTCCCATCCTCACCATTGCACTGTTTTAAATGGGGCCACGAGCACTAAGTGAACATTGATTGGTGATAGACAGGAACATTTTGCATGGCCTCTTCCCTTTCTGCAAGGTAAAGCCATGGCCTCTTTTTATGCCTTAAGTCAGGCAGGAACAGGCACAAGGTCCAGCCACCCTATCACCCTCTTCCATGAGACCCAGCCGCTGTCTCCCCAGCTGGTTCTAGTCAGTTATGAGTGGCTTACTGACACAGAGAAGCTCCTGTCATTAAACAGGGTGAGCACATGTGGCTTAAATGAGCTGAGGAGGAGACGAAGGAGCCAGGCTTACTGTCTGGACACAGGCCAACACCTGGTGCTGTAACCCCTGGTCCTCCCAGCCCAATCTTCCCATCACTGTCTTTGCCTCAAGGGGACACTGTAAAGGCAGCAAGAGCTGGTGCCCTCTCTGCCTCACACAGGGATAGTCCCAGGATGCACTACACTCCAAGCCTTCCTTCCTGGTATTCATCCTTGGTATCCTGCCCAGGCTTTTGGGGTCTCTGGATAAAGGGTTAGATGAAATTAGGGATGTAACACTGGCACATGGGCTAGTTTTGACTGATGATGCCCATTGGTACCATTCAGAACAATGAAGGTTCTGCAGTGGACATGCCATCAACTAGAAGGGATATAGATAGAGTAAACTCTGGGGATCTCCAAATCTGCAACCTGGCTTGGATTAACCCTTTAGTTATTGGATGATGGATTTTCTAAGAGACTTGGAATGGACCGAGAGACCTGCAGCTGGAGGGCACTGGGGTGGGGACCACCAGTTCATGTGCCTGACCCAGGAAGTGACTGATGTGCCACCATGTTTTCTGTTTTAATGAATGAACTGAGACAGGCCCAGTGGCCAGGCCTATAACCATGGCCACTCGGGAGGCTGAAGGTGGAGGAGTGGAAGTTCTAAGCCTGGCTGGGACAAGGAGCAAGTTCAAGGTCTAAGAGCTACAAAGCTGAGTGACAGACAGCTGTCCCTGTTTGGGACTTCCTAGCTGAATAAGTAGTGTAATCAAATGACCACTGTGGTCTCAAGAGAAACAAGAATGGAGGAGTAAGGGAAGTAGAGTAATGTGAGAACCTCCAGAGGTGGGCAATTGGAGATGGGGTTTTCAGCTTGCATAGGAGCTCAACAGAGCGAGTGGAAGAAAACAGCAGGGCAGTGGGAGCAAAGATGGAATGACTGACTCAGGATGGAGGGTATGAGTGCTAAGGCACCCACCACCTGCCCCGCCCCATCATTTACCTCTACTTCTGGGGAGGCAAGTGCTGACTCTTTCCTTCTCCTGGCTTCTTTGGACTCTTTCTCTGTCTCTCGAACCAGCTGCTTGATGAAGCCCCCAGGGATGACAGAGAACAAGGGAGGTGGGGAGGTTGGAGGGGGGCTCTTGTCCTCTTCTCGAATCTGTGTGTGGAAAAGACGCAAGGAGAGAGCTGAGAGTGAGCCTGCAGGGCCGGGGCTCCCTCCAGACAGTCTGCGAGGAGCCTAGGGGACAAACATGAGAGAAAAGTGGGAGGGCTCTGAGGGACCCCAGGAGGTTGAGAAGGTATGGGAAAATAGAAAGGACAGGCCTGTGACAGCAGAGGTTACACAGGAGAAGGTAACTTCCTCCTGAGAGGAGCCATCAAGGCCATCAAGGCCCCGGGGGCTGTTTCCTGCTCTCAACGCAGCCTCTCAGATGTCAGGAGGGGTTCACCCTGCTCCAGTGCTTCTGGTCCCAAGGGCACTGGATAAACTCCAGGAGAAGATGATCTTCCCACCCAAGACAGGATATTCCTAGGGTGCACAGCACTCCTGCTTGCCTCCGTTTACCTCCCAGCTTCTTGAAGAAGACTCCTGTGGACTTGAGGGTAACAGATCAGCCATGCCTGTGTTCCAGGACCACAGAGAGGCTGGAAAGACCCTCAGCCATGCCTGTGTTCCAGGACCACAGAGAGGCTGGAAAGACCCTTAGCTGTGGCCTGTGCTGTTGGTTTTCCTGTCTGTGGGTTCTGTATCCCTGGTTCTAACCAACCATGGACAAAAGATTTTTTATTAAAAAAATAATAATAATAATGTTTATACAAAGGGGAAAAAAGGCTAGAAGGGGAGGGGAAGCCAGGGCAGGGTAAGAGAGGAGAAGGGGGGAGAGGAGGAGAGGGAAGAAGAGGAAATAAGAGGGGAGGGGAGGGTAGAGACAAAGGAGCCCTTAAGGCATCCTATGGAAATTGTAAACGGGAAGAAAGGAATAGCCAAGGTAAGAGCCCTTTTCCAGGTCTCTGTGGTGACCAGAGATAGATCCACAGAAACCTGCTAGCATTAGATTGGCAGCCAATGGCCCACCCCTGCACCCTGCACACTCTCTCCTCCCACCCACCCCATCATTCAGCAGGTTGCCATGGGGTACAGAGAGGGCAGCTGTGCTGCCCTCATCCCCAGCCTCCTGCTAAGGGATGGGAAGGGACAAAGCAGGTGACAGATGTGGAGGGAGTCCAGAAGGACTAGGCAGGCCTTAGAGACAGCAGACCATCATTGCCTGCCTGAGGTGGGAGAGTGTGAGTTGGAGCACCCAGGCCATGGCCCATCTTGCCAGGGTAGAGTCGGGGGCCCTGTGGCCACAGTCCCCCAAATACCACTTTCCTTCTGCTCCCACAGGGCGAGGCGCGATGATATGGCCATGGTGACACAGAGCTGGCTGGGCTACAGGCGATCAGATGAGGTTGTGCTCCTGAGGCTGGCACGGAGTTGAAGCTTTACAGACACATGGAGAATCTGAGGTGAGTGGACACAGGCCTGACACGCCGAATGACAGAGAGAAAAGAGAGAGGCTGGTCAGAACCCGGCTCAGCTCTGTTCCCACCACATGGAGAATGAAACAATGCTGTTCCATCCTCTGCTGAGATAGTCATTCATTCCCATGAGAGCAGACTAGCCATGAGGCTGCCAGCCACAAAGAGGACAGTGTGTTAGACCCTTTGGTCTTTGACCATAAGCCATAATTTCATATTGAGGGGGAAATATATATGGTCTTGTGTGGGTTGCTCCAAGACATTTGCACAAAGACCATGCCTGCCTGAGCAATGTGGTGATCAAGTCCCATAAGAGTCAACTTGATTCAGAACAATGGAGAGGAGAGGAGTTTTAGCTGGGGAGAGAGCAAAGGAACTTTCTGGAAGGTGTGGAACATCCTGTATCCTGACCCAAGTGTATGAAATCCACAGAACCATTAAGATGGTCATTTGCATCAAAATCCCAGTGCAATTCTTTACAGACATTGAAAAAGGAAACCAATCTTCACCTTCATATTGAAACCCAGGACAGCTAAAACAATGCTGAATAATGAAAGAACTGCTAGAGGCATCACCATCCCCACCTCAAATTTTATTACAGAGCTATATTAATAGAAACATCATGATACTGGCACAGAAACGAACATGTTGATCAGTGGAATCAAATTGAACTCAGACATAAGTCTACACATCTGTGGATACCTGATTTTTGACAAATAAGTTTTTTTTTAATGCATACTAGAGAAAAGAAAGCATCTTCAGTAAATGCTGGTCAAACTAGATGTCTGGATGTAGAAGAATCCAAACGGACACACAGGACCTCATGAAACTGACAAGCTTTTGTACATCAAAGGGAGCTGTCATTCACGCAAAGTCACAGACTACAGAATGGAAGAAGATTTTTACCAACTACACATTCAATAGAGAGCTAATATCCAAGATATATAAAGAACAACAACAAGCAAAAAAAAAAAAAAACAAAACCAAATAACTCAATTAAAAATGAGATACAGAACTAAGCAACATCCTCAAAAGAGGAAACATGAGTTGCTGGGAAACAGTTGAAGAAATGTTCAACATCCTTGGTCTTCAAGGAAATGCAAATCAAAACTACTTTGAGATTCCATCTTACACCTGTCACACTGGCCAAGATCAATAACACAAGTGACAACGCATCCTACCACGGAGGCACTTGCTCAGTCATGTTCATTGCTGCTTTATTCATAATAGCCAGAAATTGGAAACAACCTAGGTGTCCATCAACTGATGAATAGATAATGAAAATGTGATACATTCACACAATAAGATATAATTAAACTGTTAAAAAAATGAAACTATAAAATTTGAAAGATAGAGTTTAAAAAACTATCCTGAGTGAGGTAACTTGGACCTAAAAAGACAAATTTTGTGTGTATTCTCTCATGTATGTATGGTACATTTTTAGGGTTCACTATGTCTGCTACAATCCAAATGACCACAGAGATTGGGTACCTAGTAAAGGTCTAGGGCAGTGGTTCTCAACTGAAGGGGCTGATAGGTTAATATAAGTTAGATTTAGTGAATAC
>CAJQZJ010012740.1:0-10490 GCA_907164525.1 Lophiomys imhausi
GTGTGTGTGTGTGTGTGTGTGTGTGTGTGTGTGTGTGTGTGTGTGTGCGTGCGTGTGTGTGTGTTTCTTATATTAGCATAATTTAAAGATACAGTTAAGACAGACAATAGTTTAAGTTAAAACATTTGACTACTAAAGTCTTCAGAGATGATATGTCTATGATAATGGCCCTCTTATATTCAAGTAAAAGCAAGCATGAGGTTAAAGCAGGTGTTATTATCAGTGTGATGCAGTGTTTCTCTGAACAAGTTGAGTGTTTCTCTGACTGTATTGAGATGTATATTGAGGCGTTGTGATTTCATCAACTTGCAATTTTAATAAGACAGCCCTTACATTTTAATCTTAATTCAGTGGCTTCAATCACTAATTGTTCCAGTAGAATGATCAGAAAGTTGAAGGATTGTATGATCTACAAAGCTGTTGACATGTGCATACTTTTTCATCTTAAGAATTTCTTTTCCTTACAACTTGTACACTGCAAAGAGCATCTTTTAAGAGCAGATTAATGAATATGAAATTAATTACATCAAAACTTCATCATTCCCAATATCATATGATGATTGCTCATTTTGTATTTAATTTTTATTTGGTTAATATTAAATACCTAGAGGCTTTGTTAGCCCTGAGGTTGAAATACTTAGTTCAAAGAAACTTTGATCCCTTAATTATTTCCATCATATTGTACATTGAAACAAATTATATTTATCATTATCCAAGAAAATTAATACAGTAAAACCACGGATGTGAAACCTGATTATTATATGTTTGGAATTATTTTCCCTGTTTCATTAAATATCTGTCTCTAAAACAAGTGAATTTGATTAGTGAATATGTCAAAGACAAGTATTTGAGAAGATGGCACAGAGGAGGGAGCTCTGACTATCCTTTTAGGATTATTTAATTTGTAAACAGGGCACAGAAGCCTAGCCAGCAATTTCATTTAAGGAAAGCAGGTAGGTCCTAGGAGTCTCCTTTGATAAAAGGTGAGTGATACTTCAAACTGATTTCACTTGGTCAATTCTATGTTCATTTATGCAAATATTGAAATAATGCTTCATTTATGGAATAATAAATTCTTGGAAGGTAAAGGGAGCAAAAAGCTTAATTTTTAAAGACAAACCTAATCCAAAAAGGCATGGTTATATCAAAGGTTTCAAGCACACACTAAAGCACAGAGATAATCATTAGTTAAAGGAAGCTTAAGCAGAGGAAATCTTTAATTAAAACTTCTTCCTCCACTTCTGGATAGAATCTCTATAGGTGACAAATAGACCTGTAATTGAATTAGTCCACTTGGATCATATTTCTTACTTTTTCATCTGGGTGGTTTGACTCTGTTATATGCAACTGTTCAGGAGTCAGAGTTATGCTAAGTCAGAAACAATATTTAAATCTCCCTAGAAAACCAATACTTTCATTTCAGCAATCTAGATGAAATGTCAAGATGTATTCTGCTGTGATTTTCAAGCACTCTCATAATCCCTTAGTATCATTTCACTTCAAAACAAAAGTTGTTGATCCAGTGACAAAAATTAAACAAATACTCATTTATTTTACAAATGTCTTAGAAATTGCAAAGTAAGGCCTTGTTTGGTTTCTGCTTAAGTAAAACATTTATGTAGCCATCGTTCCAAAATAGAATTTTAGTAGAACTGGACACAAGGTTGGTAGAGCCCTATTTCTTTTTTTTTTCAGACTCTGTAACGTATTAATCAAATACAATACACTGAAGAAAAACTGACAAAGATTTAAAAACAAAGAAAGTGTATTTCACAACTGAAATTCAGCACACTTACTTTAAATATTTCCTCTATGTTAACTGAACTCTAACCAATTAACAAAAATGCAATAAAATCCTATATGAAATCAAAGTAAGCCAAAAAGTCAGGCAGAAGTTCTTAAACATTATGTAAAAATTGTACTCCTGCTATCAACAATATGTTTTTCTTCTTATTTATTTATTTATTTATTGCTTCAGGTTACATCTCTATCATAGTGTCCTCTTTCTACCCTTCCCAGTCTCTCCCTCCCACCCTCTACCCTCTATCCCTTCCATCCCACTCCTCTGGAGTGGAGTGTCCCTACATAACAGTCCCCTGCCCCAGTTCATCAGTTGTATGAGGGCCAAGAGCCTCCTCATACACTGGGGGCCTACGAGGCAGCACCACTAGGGCAAAGTGTCTCATAGACAGGGAGAAAAAGATAAAGTCTATGTCCATGTTCCTTTTGGTTCATTGGTTGTAGTATAGATATCATGTACTATATAGCTAAAATCCAACTATAAGTGAATAGATGCCATGTGCATCCTTCTGAGTCTGGGTTAGCTCACTCAGGATGAGCTTCTCTAGTACCATCCATTTGGCTGCAAATTACATAATTTCATTGTTTCTGAAATTAGACCCATACTTATCACCTTGTACAAAACTTAAGTCCAAGTGGATCAAAGACCTTAATATAAGCCTGGTCACACTAAATCTACTAGAAGAAAAAGTGGGAAAAACCCTCGAACTCATTAGCACAGATGACAACTTCCTGAACAGAACACCAACAGCTCAGGATCTGAGACCAACAATCAATAAATGGGACCTCATGAAACTGAAAAGCTTCTGTAAGGCAAAAGACACTGTCATTCAAACAAAATGGCTGCCTACAGATTGGGAAAAAATATTCACGACCCCACATCTGACAGAGGGCTAATATCCAAAATTTACAAAGAACTCAAGACAGGGGCCAAATATGTATGAACTGGATATTGGGAAGGTATACTGGGCCAATTAACTCTCATAAATGTGGCATAGTTAATTCTGCTGTTTTGTATAGAATTTACTGTTATAAGAGAAAGAACCATTTGTTGGATTGAAAAGGGAAGCTGTTGGGGGGAAGAGGCGGGAAGGGTGGGACAGGAAGGGGGAATAGGGAAGGGTTTGTGACTGAGATGTAACTTGAAGAAAAAAAAATAAAGTACATATATATATATATATATATATATATATATATAAAACAAAGAACTCAAGAAATTAAATGCCAAGAAACCAATTAATCCAATCAAAAAATGGGGAAAAGTGCTAAACAGAGAATTCACAAAGGAGGAATTCCTAAAGGCTGAGAGACACTTGAAGACATGCTCAGCATCCTTAATCATCAGAGAAATGCAACTCAAGACGACTCTGAGATTCCATCTCACACCTGTCAGAATGGCTAGGATCAAAAACTCAAATGACAGCACATGCTGGCGAGGGTGTGGAGAAAGGGGTACCCTACTCCATTGCTGGTGGGAGTGCAGGCTTGTGCAACCACTATGGAGATCAGTCTGGCCATATCTTAGAAAACTTGGAATAGCTCTGCCTCAGGACCCAGCCATACCACTTCTGGGTATACACCCAAATGCCTCTTCATGGAATCATAAGGAAGTTTCCTCATCTATGTTTATAGCAGCCTTATTTGTAATAGCTAGAAACTGGAAACAACCCAGATGTCCCTCAACCAAAGAATGTATTAAAAATCTGTGGTATATCTACATAATGGAATACTACTTGGCGATCAGAAACAATGATATGTTTTTCTAAGTGTCTAATAAATTAAGAATTACTGTAAATTTGAAAATACAAACTGTACCTTGGTTTTTATCATTACTATGTAACACAACATGTTAATAGTGAAATGTTCAACATAATTTTGTTACATAAATTCCTTAATAGATTCAAAGCAATAGTGAAGAAAATAAAATTTTACCAAAGTGGGGGCTATAAATGTGTTTGTTTATCATTGATTATTTGTCACTGAATCAGATGTATATTGAAGTAATTGAATGAACTTGCCTGTGCATGAAAGCTATGAAAGCACTCCAAGTACAATCATAGTAGAATGATTTCAAATACACTATTAACTTGATTCAGACAGTGTGATTCAGACAACGGAAGGATGAACCCGAGAACTAGAAGTATCACTTTCCCTGTGGATATCACCATGGCAGTACACTACTATTGTGTCCTGGCACTAAAAGATATGGGAAAACTATTCACTAACTACCCTATAGCTAAGTATCATAAATACTTACTTAAAACAGGTAAAACCATGGGCTGAAGGCAATAATCTAAAAACTCTTGCTGTACACAATTGTTTGCCTACTTTGTGTCTAATAACTAAAAAAGAATAGTACATTCTAAGAAATTTGAAACAAAGTTATTGATAGTGGGTGGGAATGGATACTGCGAATAAAAAGAATCAATAATACTGTTTTATTTATTAGAATTAAAAATGTTTATCTTTTCACCATTCAAAACATGAGTGCATGAGAGACACATAAAATTGTGATATATAATTCATGCTTCCAACTTTCAATTAAGTACTCTTTAAATGTATATATGCTAGACAATGAAGTGAAACAGACTTGTATCATAGGCCATCCTAAAATTTTGATGCAGTAGTATTTTTAGTCTCAGGAAATGGTCATTTAATGAGATCTCTTACCATTTTATCAGTTATAGAATCAAAAATCATAGGAACAGAAAGGACCCTAAAAGTTCCTTGCTTTTGGACAAGTAATATATTACCATGAATATTTTATAAGGTAAGGAAACTGAAGTACAGAAACATTTCATAATTGTTCCATATATTATCACTTTTAGTGTCCCTCTGCCTAAGACCTCATTAATGAGAAAATGAGGGAGGACAAGCTGAACTAATTCATGAGAAGGCACTAACACATTACAAAAAAGATTTTCTCTTTCTACCCAAAAAGCTAAAGTAACCTGGATTATACCATATATAATAACATGTTAGATGGTCAGAAGGTGAATTCTAGCTTTGACAAAAAGTCATAAATAAGCACCTTAATTTGTAAGTGCCTATCAATAGAGATAAATTTTGACTTAGGAATGGAGTCATGTATCCATTTTTCCTTTCAGGTCCAAGACTTCATCTGATGCAGGCACATGCAAACCTTGTTCATGCTGCCATAGCTCATGAAAGTTGACATGTGTACCAGTCCTATGTGTCTAGAGGGCTTTAATTTCTCAGTGGCTCCATTTCCCTCTGGCTCTTACTCTCTTTCTACCTATGCTCACACTGAGTTAGTTCCCTGAACCCTGAGGGGAGAAATTTGATGAAGATATTCATTTTAGGTCTGAGTGTTTCAAAGTCTCTCACTTTGCTTATTGTCTGACTGTGGGTCTCTGTATTTGTGTTCTGCTGCAAGAGGTTCCTTCTCTGATGATGGTTGAGCAAGGAATAAGGATCCATGAGTGTAGAAGAGAGTCATTAGGAGTCATTTTACTGCTACATTCTTTTAGTAGAACAGCATAATTTTTTCCTCTAGTTTCCCTGGCCTATCTAGTCTCAGACTCTGAACCACCCAAGCAGCATTAGATATGAGCTCCATCTCATGGAGTGGGCCTTAACACAAATCAGGGATGGGTTGGTTACTCCCACAAATTATCTGCCAATATCACACCAGTTTATTCTGGAGGCAGGTCACTCTTGTAGATTGAAGGGTTTGTACCTCAATTGGTATTTACCTTTATCCTTTGGTAGCATGCAGAGCATTTTCCAGTACCACTAGTGTATATGTGTGAAGTCTTTAGGTAGGAAAGAACTAGATCTATCATGTTCAATGGGTTAGGTAGGTGTTCTCTTCAGTGATAGAGGCCCTGCTGTCAGTTTGAGGAAAGTAACCAATAGCCAAGGCTATAACCTGAGTTGTTTGGGTGTTCCCATGGGCCTGTGTAGCTAAAAGCTCCATTAGATGGAATCCATTCCCAATACTGGAAATTTCATTGGTAATGACAGATGTCCAGTTGTGGCTCTGTTTTCCCCTGTTATTTGATGATTTCCTGTAGATCACCTTCATATCAGTATGTATTTTAGGAAGCTTCTACTGTATTAGGTTTCCAAATGACCCCTCAGTTGGTCCTTAGTTCTCGTTTTCCTCGTCTTCTTTCTCCTTTTTTATTTGATACTCCCATTCCAATCCTCCTTACTTGTCCATGCATAACAATCTATTCTATTTCCCCTGCCAGGAAGATCCATTATTCTCCTCTAGTCCATTACTCTGTACTTAACATCTGTGGTTATATAGATTTTAGCTTGCTCATAGATGACATAAGAGCTAACATCCAAAAGTAAGTGAATACATACCATTTGATTTTCTGGGATTTTTCTCTAGTTCTGTTCATTTACCTCTGAATTTCATGATTTCATTTTTTTAATGCTGAGTAAGACAATTATATAATTATATACAAAAATACAATTCCATTGTATAAATGTACACCATTTATTTTATCTATTTATCCATTGACAGACATCTAAGTTTCCAATTTCTGGAGATTATGAATAGAGAAGCAATTAACATAGTTGAGCAAATGTCTCTGAAGTAGGGTGAAGCATCCTTTCAGTATAGGTTTAAGAGTGGTATATCTGGACCGTGAGGCAGATAGATTCCATCTTTCTAATGAACTGCCTCACTGATTTCCAAATTGGCTTTATAAGTTTTCATTCCCACAAATAACGATGAATGACTCCTTTTTTTCCAAGGCATCCTTACCAGCATGAGCTTTCATTTGATTTGTTGATCTTGACCATTCTGATTGGCATATGATAACATCTCAAAGTAGTTGTGATTTTATTTTATGATGGCTAAAATTGTTGTACATTTTTTAGTGTTTCTCAACCATTTGAGCTTCCTCTTTTGAGAATTCTCTGCTTAGATCTGTACTTCATTTCTTTTTTTTCTTTTTTCCTTCTTTCTTTCTTTTTCTTTTTTTCCTGGTTTTTGGACACAGGGTTTCTCAGTATAGATCTGGCTATCCTAGAACTCACTTTGTAGACAAGTGTGACCTTGAACTCATCAAGATCCTCCTGCTTCTGCCTCCCTGGTGCTGGAATTAAAGGCGTGTACCACCATACCTGGAACTGTACTTCATTTCTAATTGAGTTGTTTTCTTGATGTACAACTCTTTAGTTCTTTATCTATTATGGATATTAACCCTCTACCAGATGTATAGTTGATAAAAGCCTTTTCCCATTCCGCAGGCTACTTCTTATCCAAAAGATGGGGTCCTTTGCTGTATAGAAGCTTTTCAGTTAATGAGGTCCCGTTTATTAATTTCTCATCTTAGTGCCTATGGTATCAGTGTTCTGTTGAGAAAATCTTCTCCTGTGCCAGTGAGTTCAAGACTATTCCCCACTTATTTTTTCTATAAGATTCAGAATATCCGATTTTATGTTGAGTTCTTTGATCCACTTAGATTTGAAATTGTGCAGGATGATAATTATGGATAGATTTGAATTCTTCTCATGTAGCCATCCAATTTGGCTAGCACCACTTCTTTCTGAAGATGCTATCTTTCTTCTAGTATGTTTTTCTGGCTTCTTTATAAAAAAATGCATCCATAGGTGGGTGGAGTTATTTCTATATCTTCAATTTCATTTCATTGATCAATATGTCTATTTTTGTGCCAATATCATGCTTATTACTATAGCTCTGTAGTACAATTTAAGTTCAGGGATGATGATACCTCCAGCAATTCTTTTTATCAGTTAGGTATGTTTTAGCTATCCTGGCTTTTGTGGTTCCTTAAAATGTTGAAAATTGTCCTTTCAAGTTCTATGTCAAATTTTGTTGGACTTTTGATGGGGATTGCATTCAATCTGTAGATTGCTTTTGGTAGGATGGCCTTTCTTACTATATTAATCCTACTGATACATTAACATGGGATGTATGTTCCATCTTCTGATATCTTCTATTTCTTTTTGCAGTGTCTTAAAAATTTTATCATATATGTTTTTCACTTGCTTGGTTAGAGATGCCCCAAGATATTTTACAGTTTTGAGGCTATTGTGAAAGACGTTTTTTTTCCTGGTTTCTTTCTCAGTCCATTTGACACTTATATATAGGAAAGCTACTGATTCATTTGTGTTAATTTTGTATCTGACTCCTTTGCTAAAAGTTTACTAGCTGTAGGAGTTTCTCTGTAGAATTTTTAGGATCATTTATATATTATATCTTATCATCTACAAATATAGATAGTTCAACTTATGCCCTTCCTATTTGTATCCTCTTGATCTTCTACCATTGTCTTATCCCTCTTCTAAGATTTCAAGTATATTGAGTAGTTGTGGAGAAAATGGACAACCTTCTCTTGTTCCATATATTGTTCCTAGTTTTAGGAGAACCATTTTGAGTTTCTCTACATTTAAGTTGATGTTAGCTATGGGTTTGCTGTAAACTACTTTTATTATATTAAGGTATGTTCCTTATATCCCTAATACTTCCAGGGTTTTTATCATGAGTGGGTATTGGGCTTTGTCAACGGATTTTTTTTTCTGCATCTAATGAAATGATTATGTGGGGTTTTTTGTATTTCAGTTTATTTATATGGTGTTTTACATTTATCAGTTTATATAAGTTGAACTATCCTTGCATCTCTGGGATGAAGGATACTTAAAATGGTAGATGATCTTTTTATGTGTTCTTGTATTTATTTTGAAATTATTTTGTTGAGAAATTTTGCGTATATGTTCATAAATGAAATTGTCCTGAAACTGCAAACTAATTCATTAATGTAGTTATTAGTTAATATAAAGTATAAGACTAGGCTGGCAGAGTAACCAGCAGCTTGGCAGAGGAGATGCAGCCTGGCCCAAGTGCCTTAACTGGTTGCCCAACTTATCCTGGAGAAAGAGCCCCAGGAACAAGGGTGGCCTACACCACCTGTAACGTAAACTTAATATAAGTTGTTATATTAGGTCAGTAGAATTACCAGCAGCTTGGCGGGAACTTCACCTGGGCCCGAGGGGAGTCCGGAAGTCTGGAAGTCCAACGGCTCAGGACTGCTTGGACTGAGGGCCTATAAGCTGCCACAGTCTTTTCCCCAATAATTAAATACACTGAGACCTTTTAATGTTTTAACGCTTAGCTCTTAGCTGGGCAGACTCTCAATTAGCTACTCTAAGTTAACCCGGATCATCTAATCCCAAACTGCCATGTGCCTGCGATTACCTTTCAGCATTTTCCAGATGTCTGTCTCCTTCTATGTCTCCCGGCAGAAAAGGAGAGAATCTCTGTGTGTGCCCAGGGTTCCTGTTCTAATCTCAGAAAGTACCATCTTCCTATGCTCTTTCTGCCCAGCTAATTGGCCATAAGCGACTTTTATTAACCAATCAAGAGAATGCCTCAGAATGGGCGGTAACCAGATCTCATCATTGAATTCAACCTATCAGAAGCAATGATATTAGACCTTCCCTCAACATTGTCCCATAATTCTCTTTCTTTATTGGGTTTTTACATGGTTTAAATATCAGAAAAACTTTGGCCTCATAAAAGGTACAGGTAATGTTCCTTCTGTTTCTACTTTGTAAAATTATTTGAGGGATATAGGGATTAATTCATCTTTGACCAAACTGCTAGATTTCTGCACCAACACCATCTGGCCAAAGGAGACTCACTGTTGAAAGAAACCACTCTTAAGTGTAAACACCATACCCAGCAGTAGATGGCCAACACAAAATGAACTCAACAGCATCTATGAACATTCTTGGTCTCAGGGCATTTTTTTAAACTTTACAAGTCCTATGCATATATATTATGGCTTCCAGTTTGTAGTTTCCATGGGACTCCTATGCGTGATAACATGTGTCTCTGTGTCTACATTCATTTCTAGTGATTTTTTTTGTCTCTTCTTCTTTGGTTGTTTTACCATGTTCTAATTTGTTTGTTTTTTATTTATCTTATCTTATTTTATTATTATTCCTTAGGTGCATGTTTGTTTTCTCTTGAGAGTCAGAAAAGCTGTAGATCAGAATAGAAGGAAGATGGGGAGAAGTGGAAAGGGGTCAGGAAATAGAAATCCATAATCCATAATGCATAACACATAAATCAGAATACATTTTTAAAAATATATATATTTAAAAAATAAGAGTACCTAACACAAACCATCTTTTTATCTTTTCTTTGTAAATATATAGAGCTGAGTCTAATTCCTTTTAATCACATAAATATGATATAAGACATTTTACTTTTGATGTTTTGATCTCTATTATATCATATATTGCTAATACTGAATTCTTGAGTTATCTAACAGTTTTATTTTCTCATAACATTGTCAGAACTAGATACCATAATGAAGTCATAGAACTATCCTGAATATTTGAATCTTTTATACTTAAAGAAGTTATTTTTAAAAAGCTAAGTCTCTTAAAACTATCTTAATAGTTTTATAAATCCAAATCTGATTAAGCTTTGAGCTCTAGAACCAAGTAAACATTGGTTTTAATCAGGATTAATAGCTACAAGAGAATAGATTTCTATAATGGATGATAAATTCTTTTTTTTTTAATAATTTATTTTTTATTTCTTCAAGTTACATCTCAATCACAATCCCCTCCCTAATCCCCCCTCCAGTCCCACCCTTCCACCCTCCTCCCCCTCAGCCCCACCATCCTCTTCCCTTCTTTTTTTTTTTTTTTAGTTTAAGGTATTTATTTTTCCCCCC
>CAJQZJ010012771.1:0-10261 GCA_907164525.1 Lophiomys imhausi
ATACAGCCATTCGGCCTGGTTTTGCAGACCTCCAGGTGTAGAGAAGATGTGGACCTAAGGTAAAATACAAGAGAATTGTGGTGTTGGCCCATGCCTTTGACTTCAGCGGAGACGGGGGGAGGGGGGGAGCACCGTAGAGTTGGTGGTCTTATGTATTCTGGAGTCATACGGAGCGGGGTGGTGAGGGTGCATACTCTTGGTCCCACCATTCAAGAGGAGTACACCCTTGGTCCCAGCTCCCAGCACACTGGAGACAGAAATGGGCCGATCCTGGAGCTCAGGGTCAGCCTGATGCAGGGCAAACTCTAAATAGAGAAAGACTTCGATCCAGGAGTGGTGGAACACATCTTTGATCCCTTCAGATGGGAAACACAGGTCCCTGATTCTAATAATTAGAGTTCAGAGACACACACATGGGATTTGGAGGGACCTAGGTTTGGAGGCTACTTACAAAAGGCCTTCTCGATGCAGGCAGATTGTGCTTTGGGATCTCAAAATATATACACTAGAGCTGGTTTAGCTCCAAGGTGACAGAATGATTTCTTCTTTAACCCGGATTGAAAGATAACGCTTTGTATGTTGTCAGAAAGCCAAATTTGCTTCAGGAGAAGTACTACCTAGCCCCCCCCCCCCCCCCCCCCCCAGAAAAAAAAAAAAAAAGAGGGCAATTGTCCTAGGGTTGGGATTGGGGCAGGGCTCTGTTCTTATCGTTCCAGGAGAATCGAAGCGTCCATTAAGGGAGCCCGGGGCTGGCTGGACAGCAGAAACCTCAGCAGAGAGCAGAATCAGGCACCAAGGAGGACAAGTGACCCAGTTGATTCTGCCTGGCAGACTTCCTCAATAGCTGTCTCCATCGGGGGCCTGCAACCACCACAGCAATCCAATGTCACTGGGACAGTTCAGCTCTACACAATGCCCTGGCAGGAACCTCAGTGAAGCCTGCAAGATCAGCTTCTGCCTACAAACCCCTTAGGTCATCTAAACAGCTGAGAAAAAAAGACTGAACATAAAAGGAGTGTACTAACATTTTTAACCATTTTTTCCATTTGGGTTCGGGCCCCAAACAGGTCTACTACGACCCAAATCAGCAGGAAGTCACTTTAAGAGAGCGATGTCCCATGCCCAGAGGGTGGGGAAGGTGTTTCTCCGCCCTTCTTTTTGGTTATTTGAAGGATAACTGAAAACTCTGATATTTAGGGTAAGAGACCACAAGCTGATAAATGGTCCTGTCTTAATGGGTTTTGGAGGTTAGCCCCAGGGACTTCCTACTTTTCCTTTTCTGTATCCTTCTTCCTCTCCTATGTAGGAGTGCATGGGCTTGAGAAAAATGAGATATAGACATAGCACAGGAAGGTCCAAGAAGAAGGGGCAGATTATTGAATATGCCCTTATACCTTTGTATATTGATACAAAATTAGTAGTTTATTTGGCTAAAGTGGTATTGACCGTTGTTTATTGTGCAAAAATAAGATTGTATTGGATTACATCGGTATTGATCTTTGTATATTGATACAAAATTAAGATTATAGTTGGCCACAATGGTATTCACCCTTGCATATGGACATAATGTTAAGATTGTATTGGGCTACATAGGCATTGATCTTGGTATATTGATACATAATTAAGAGTATATTTAACCACAATTGAATAGATCTTTGTATATTGATACAAAATTAAAGGTAACGCTTCCTAATGGTATCATACCTAGAGATAATTAAAAATAAAATGTGAAGCTCTGACCTCTTGATACCAACCGTCTAAAACGGTCTAGGATAGTTAAGTAAAACAAACTCCTAGTCATGCAAACATGTCACTTTGTTAGCTACTATGACAGTCTATCACAGATATTCTCTATACTACCCAGTAATCAAGTTGCTAAGAGACAAGCAACATTTGCTTATCTAAATACAAGAGGTAGATAGGGCATCTTCAAAAACCCCAAGAGATCTGCAGAATATGGCATTCAAAGATGTTATCTTAAATCAAGATTTTCTTTTTCTTTTTTTTGATATCGAGACATATCAGCGCCTGACAGCACCCCCTATTCTACTCCAAGTAGAAGATAAGCATTGAAGAACCTCCACTGTAAGATGGTTGAATTAGTGGCAAGCCTATCTCTTGGCATGTAAAAACCCCTTGCACCAACTGCAGACAGACTGCTGTCCAAAAAGGACAAAACTTGGTAGCAGGGAAGTCGACAGCCTAACTCTGCCAAGACAGGGTAGGTAGGTAAATCCTTCATAATCCCTGCTCTACAACAAATGTCTGTCATAGAAACAGGACCCAAAGGCTGAAGACTGATGCAGGAATGTATGGAGAGAAAATGGGAACTGTCCAGGCAGTCATTGGTATGTCCTTTTTTAGTTTTGGAAGCTGCAGGCCCTGCACTTCCTATATAAGCAAATATATTTATCCCTCTCAGGTCTCTGAGGTGGTTGAAGAATAGACAGCTAGAGTCTCATAGTTAAATTTTGAGTTGTTTAGGAATCAAGAGGGTGTTATAGATCTAAGAAGATACTCTTAAAAGTGTTTTGCAAGTTAGTATGAATGTTGAGTCACATATAGACCTTTAAACTCATGGAGATGGTGAGATAGTAGAATGTTAAAGTCAGGGGCCAAATATGTATAAACTGGACATAGGGAAGGTATACTGGGCTATTTAACTCTCATAAATATGGCATATTTATATCTGTTGTTTTGTATAATACTTACTGTTATAAGAGAAGGAACCATCTGTTGGACTGAAAGGGGAAACTTCTGGGGGGAATAGGGTGGAAGGGCGGGATAGGAAGGGGGAATAGGGAGGGGTTTGTTACTGAGATGTAACTTGAAGAAAAAAAAATAAAGTATTTTAAAAAAAAGAAATGTTATGAAACAAGTAGTATAGTAATCTCTGCAATCTAGAGATTAGAATAATTAAATTTTATTTCCCTTAATTTGAATATTTACCATGCCTTCATTTTATTAAAAATATATGCATAGCATTAACGATGTTTTTCCCACCCACAAGGCCCTCTTCTTGCAGTGGATTCTACTATTCTTAGCATGACCTTATGAACAGAAGCCTTCAACTGAATTCATTGAAGAGTTTATCCTACAAAGATGCAAGGCAAAATTCTAAACTTACGTTAATTTCTACCTCAGTTTCCTACTCTTGCTATAGTGATTTTTTCCATAAAATAGTCTACCAAAATAATTTTTCAAAAAATAATCTGCAATCTGATTTTCTCAAAATTCAGTAGATTATATTTCAATTATCTATTTCCCCACTACTTTTCAGTTATTTTCTGCATTTCAAATATTCCTTTTTATTGTTCTTCTTGCCCTTTTTGTCTCTGTAATTATAAGTAATTTTATACTTTTATATGTCATCAGAATCCTGTTCCTAATACTAGGTTTGGTTTTATTACAGGATATTTGTCTGTTTGCTTTTGAATATTTTAGATTATTATTGTAAATATATACTTCTGAATAATTTTTAGCTCTTAATATTTATTTCATAAAATAGAAAATTTAAATCTGACGTTAGTATATTTCAATGTGATATAGTTCATTCTTTATCCTCACTGAATTTTTGTTAGTTTTTTTATTCAGAATTAACTTCTATTTCACATTCTCATTCCTCTTTAACTAAAGTAAGTGTAGTCTATTTCCAAAGTTAAAGAAATTAGTAATTATCACATTATTATTGGATCATTTACTAAGAAGTAAGCAAAATATATATCTCCTTTAATTCCTATGATTAATATCTCAATCATGGTGACTTTGAAGTTTTCAATAATTAAATTTCAACAAATAGTGAAATTGCTTGTGGATATTGACAAGCCAGTATCTTTACAATGCAAAATCTTTTATTTTTCTGGAATATTCTCAGAAGTGCATTTAAATGAGCTATTTAATTTTCTGGACAAGAAGTGTTAGCTAGTGTTTCTGGGTAGACCATTCTGCATACTATTTTCACATAAAACATTTTTTCTGTGCCTTTTGCAGGTTTGTGAAAGCAGTATTATAATTAAAAATAATTATAAAATTTTAAATAATTGAATGAGTCACCAATGTAGGCCTTTAAATAAATTAAAAATGATATTTTATTCTATAGTTTTAAAAATAGAATTAAAATTTTTAAAATTTTCCATAATGCAAGCCATTTTCCTAGAAGACTATTCTTCATTCAAATTTAAGATAAATTGAGATTGCATATTTAATTCAGAGACTAAAGGTGTGTAGATTCTTTTTGAATGATACACAAAAATATTAAATGCTTTTAACATAGAACATATCATATCTACTTGTTTTCCTGGAAACTCTGTAAAAAAACATGATTGAACAGTTAAACTTAGATCAAGTTTAGGAGGCTACAAGTTGAGTATTTATCTATGTGTCTATTTGTTTATGTATCCCTATGTAGTATATACTTATTAAATTATAAACAAATTATTTGTGTGGGTTTATTAAATAATCATTGGAAAAAATTGGAGTCAGTACAGGACTGAACATGACATCTGGCAAACACATGTCTGTCAGATAATATTTCTCTTGCTCACTTTAGCTAATAAGGAAGTATGAACTACTGAAAACCTTCATTATATCCCCCTTTACATTTGTTTATTTTCTCTCAGACTAGAGAGCATCCTTAACGTTCTACCGAAAGCACGAATCTTTGACTGAACTCTAAGCAAATATATTTTCTGTTATTGTTTCTTCTCTAAACATCCACATTTCTAAATATGGTGTACACTATTGGAGAAAACTCATTACTGATCAAAATTAATACAGAAATTTATAGAATATTGCTTGGTAGTAAAATAGGCTGTGTAGAACTTGTCAGATTTCTAAGATTAGTTATCTATTCTTATATAGACTATCTTTCTATCTCTATAGAGTTATCCATTTATCTTTTAAATTAAACTACTTAAGAATAAAATGTTTGCTGTAATGACCCCTTGACCTCATGAATTTACTTTGTATACATTCACATCACATTATTATGATCTATATTAATCAAACTAGTCAACACTGCTCTCTATTTTGTTATATTGTCACAACAGAGATCAACAACAAAAACAAATTAAAGTTAATTTGGAATAAGTTTTGGTGATAATTTAGCACTCTATATAGATTTGCTTTTATAGTGAAACTCATAGACATGGTAAGGAAAATTATGAAAATGCTATGTGCCTTTATTATTATTTTTTTCATTTTTTTACTAAAAATAATTTTTCTTAGATAATATATCCTAATTGCAGTTTCCTTTCCTCTACTCCTTCCAGTTCCTTCCCACTTCCCCTCCCATGAGGATCTGCTTCTTTTCTGTCTCTCATAAGAAAACAATTATAAGACAAAAACTAACACACTGGAATTAGGAAAAACAAACAGAAAGAAAAGAGCTCCAAGAAAGGAAACAAGAAACAGAGACACACCTGTTCACACACTTAGGAATCCAATAAAACACTACACTGGAAGCCATAATATAAACACTAAGGACCTGGTGAAGATCCATGCAGGCCCCGTGCAAGCTACCCCAGTCTGCGTTTATATGTGTGCCAATCATGTAGAGTTAAAGGGGTTTGTTTTCTTGTTTCCTCCATTCTCTCTGCCTGTTATTCTTTTGGTCTCTTCCTCTGCAAGGTTCACTGAATCCTGAGGGTAGGTATTTGATGGAAACATCCTATTTATGGCTGAAGGTTCCAAAGTCTCTCATTCTCTCCAAAATTTATGGCTGTGGGTATCCATATTTGTTTCCATTTGCTGTAGGAGCATGATTCCTTGATGATGGCTGAGCAAAGAACTGATCTATGAGTATAACAAAATATCATTATGAGTCATTTTAATACCATATTTTTTGTTTTTCTTTTTAACAGTAGTATTTGCTTTTCACCTCAGTCCCTAAGCTACCTAGCATCAGGGTCCCAGTTACTCAAGGAGTGCCAAGTGTGAGTTCCTTTTCATGGAATGGACCTCAAGTCAAATCAAATATTTCTCAGTTACTGCTATCAAATTGTGCTACCATTGTTCTATCATATCTTGCAGATAGGACACCATTGTCAAAACGATGATTTGTTTCTGGGTTGATGTTTACTTTTCTCCTATGGTAGTGTGCAGAGTACCTAACTTCCAATCAAAGGGCTTTTCTGCATCTAATGAAATAGTCATGTGTTTTTTTGTGTTTAAGTTAGTTTATGTGATGATTACATTTATCAGTTTAAGTATTTGAATCATTTCTGTATGTCTGGGATGAAGCCTACTTGATTATGGAGAATGATCTTTTTGATGAGCTCTTGAGTTCAGTTTGTACATATTTTTCACTGAGAATTTTTGCATCTATGTTTACACAGGAAATTATTGAGCCGTTGTGTGGTTTAGGTATCAGGGTAGCTGTGTCTTTGCAAAATGAATTGAGTAATGTTCCTTCTATTTCTATATTATGAAATAATTTGAGGATTATGTCTTTGAAAGTCTGGTAAAATTCTAAAAATCTTCTGGCACTGGGCTTTTTTATTTTGGATACTTTTAATTAGTTTTTTTCCATATGTGTTATAAACCTTTCTAAATTGTTTAACTGATCTTTATTTAACTTTGGTAAATTGTAGGTATCAAAATTTTTTATTCTTTTATATTTTCAAGTTTTGTGGAGTATATGGTTTTAAGCCTCTGGATTTCCTTAGCGTCTATTGTTATGTTCCTCTTTCATTTCTGATTTTGTTAATATTCTTTCTGCCTTTTAGTTAATTTAGATAAGAGTTTGTTAGTCTTATTGGTTTTTGTCAAATAACCAACTCTTTGTTTTTCTTTTCTTTTTTGTTTTTGTTTTTGTTTTGTTTACTACTCTTATTTACTTTACCCCTGAGTTTTCTTATTTTTGACATCTGGTCTTGTCTTTGTATTGTAGGTGTTTTGTTCCTTTTTTCCCATTTATTTTTTAATTCAAGTTACATCTCCATCACAGCCCCCCACCTTCCACCCCTCTCGGCCACATTTTCCCACCTTCTACCCTCTCTCTCACCTATCCTACTCCTCTGGTGTGGAGTGTCTCCAAATAACAGACCCCTAAGATCATCAGCCACATAAAAGCTAAGAGTTTCCTCCTGCACTGGAGGTATACATGGCAGTTCCCCTAGGGTGGAGTGTTCTACTAACAGGTAACAAAGTCCAAGTTCCTGTTACTTTGGGTATGTTGATTGTAGCATAGTAATCCAGTTATAAGTGAATATATTCCATGTGCATCTTTCTGAGTCTGGGTTAGCTCACTCAGAGTGAGCTTTCCTAAATCCATCCATTTGGTTGCAAATTGGATGACTTCCTTGTTTCTGATAGCTGAGTAGTATTCCATTGTGTAAATATACCACAGTTTCTATTGCCTTTCATTTTGTTAGGAGAGTGTCAAGGCTATGTATTGCCTGGTATAAAATTCTTTTGGAATCCTGATTTGTGTTGTCACTGATGGTTCCAGGTAAAATGTTTTTCTAGGTATTGGGGCATTCTCAATCTGAAGAATGGAGATGGGGTAGGAGGGTGGCAAGTTAAGGGGTCTATATGTGGGAAGAAGACACGTTGTTCTACCAGGATCAGCTTAGTTCCCTGGTAATGGGTTCTGAGAATGAGGAGAGGCAACATCAAGTTGTCTGCCAGAGAGCTGGGGGATTGGACTTGGAGGAATGTAGGAAGAGGTGAATATTCCAGGGAATGCCTATTGGAACTGGAGGTTGCTATAAAGCAATGAGTAGGTGGAAGGAAATTGGAAGGTATAGATCCCTATAATCCATTGGAGATGGGGGCAGGAGGAGAAAAGGAGAATGCAGCATGTCCTCTACTATAGAGCTGGGCATAAGACTGGGTGGGGGATTGGTTTTAGAGAATCTGAGGGAGAGGTAAGTATTGACTATTAACCTACCTACTAGCTCTCAGGAAGTGCCTGCTGCAGATAGGGGCTGGTATAAGGCAATGACAGCAGGGGTTGGGCCACAGTAGAAAATCTATGTGATCAACTGGATATTGGGCCAGAGAAGAAGGAGAAGCTGAAGCTGGTGTTCTGATACAGAGCTAGGTATGAGACTGAGGGACTGGATTTAGAAAAACAATGGGAGAAAGAGAATTCTTATCTTAGCCTACTTGCTTCCCTGAACATTCACAGGGAATTAGCATTTGCCCTACGTACTTAAATTTTTATTTTGTGTACATTAAACAATATGTTCTTATTAATATAAACATGCAGTTGGTAATGTAGGCCAAAAGCTGATCTGAAACACCATATTCAAATCTGCTCATTGATGCTTCCTTCCTTTAGGATATATGTTATATGTAATTAAAGAATAATAATGAGTGTTTAAATGTTTTTAAGGTTGCCAAATATCCCCTAATTTGGTTGTGTTTGAATACTGAAGCTTCATATGTTCACTTTTGTTTATTCACTTCAAATACATAGTGATCTGCATGCTTCTAAAAGCATAATGCCATTTTATGTTGTCCACGTCAAACAGCAAAGTGTGCATTGGTAATTCATATCAATTTCAAAAGTCTCTGGAATCTGCTTCCCTATATTAATCATTTTTATGCTGGAATTCTTTGTCATTTTTTTTCTGTTATAGTTGAACCTGGCATAGTGCGTGCTTTCTGTTGTTGTTAATTTCATGTATAGAACTGTCTAGAAACTTTTGCTGAGCATCTGTACTTGTTTGGAATTTAATCCAATTAAGAAATATAAATGACATTCCTTTCCAGCTTGCCAGAAACTGTGAGAGAGAAATAATTGCCAAAAATTGTTGCTATGTCTTCTTTCAGTATACTTTCTTCCAGTATCACACTAGCAAATGCTGAAGAACCTGGTGTGTAAGCCTCACAGCAAGCTGTGTGCCATGTGTCTTCAATTGCAGGTTATATTTTGAGCTGCAATAAACATATTAATCTTGTGAATAAAGTTGCTCTAAGTTGAACAATTTAACCTATGTAAAACCATGGCTGCTGCTGATGGTGTTTTACTTTCTTTTGTTTTGTTTTTATTTATTTCACTCCAGGATTATGTTACATTTGCATAAAAATGCTTTGTATCTTTCAAGTAAATTTAAGATCACCCCTTGATAATGGGCTAATGGATGTAGTTTTAGTGATGGGGGGGGTGGGAAGCTATTACACTGCTCTGAATTCAGCTCTATTTGGTGAAAATATATATTTACATGGTAATTTTTCTGGCCACTTGTACTACTTTTGATAATTATTAAAATAATTGTGTTGTATTTCATGCTCTACTAGAGATGCTTAGGTAGAAAAATGTCATTTTTCTGTAACACCTGAAAATGATCTTTAAATTTCAAATAGCTAAAGAAGAATAAACAGTACCTGAATTCAAAAGATCAATGCAAATTTTCTTCAACAAAATTAGAATGAACAAAGCTATATTGTTGAAAAGACTATTTTTAGTGTAATAGAATGTCTTCTTCATTTTCTTCTTCTTCCTCCTCCTCCTCTTCTTCTTCCCTATGCCCCTGTCTGTTTTATTTCAGACTTTTAATTCTTTTTTTTTTTTTTTTTGGTTTTTCGAGACAGGGTTTCTCTGAATATCTCTGGCTGTCCTGGACTCGCTTTGTAGACCAGGCTGGCCTCGAACTCACAAAGATCCACCTGCCTCTGCTTCCCAAGTGCTGGGATTAAAGGCGTGCGCCACCACCACCCGGCTAATTCTTTTTTTTTATAAGTACTTTATTTTTTTTCTTCAAGTTACATCTCAGTCACAAACCCTTCCCTATTCCCCCTTCCTGTCCCACCCTTCCACCCTCTTCCCCCCCCCAAAGCTTCTCTTTTCATTCCAACAAATGGTTCTTTCTCTTATAACAGTAAATTCTATACAAAACAGCAGAATTAAGTATGCCACATTTATGAGAGTTAAATGGCCCAGTATACCTTCCCAATGTCCAGTTCATACATATTTGGCCCGTGAATTTAACCTTCTACCTTCTAAAGATCTCCATGAGTTTAAAGTTCTATAACTGACTTAGTTTTCATACTAATTTGCATCACTATTATAACCATCTTCTTAGATCTAGAATGCCCTCTTGATTCCTAAACAACTCAAAATTTAGCTATGAGACTCAAGCTGTCTATTCTTCAACCACCTCAGAGAGCTGAGAAGGATAAATATATCTGATTATATAGGAAGTGCAGGGCTTGCAGCTTCCAATAATAAGAAATTGGTGGTAAGCCATTCTCTTGGCAAGAAAAAACACTTGCTTCAACTGTAGACAGACTTCTGTCCAAAAAGGACAAAACT
>CAJQZJ010012796.1:0-10210 GCA_907164525.1 Lophiomys imhausi
TGGCGCCTGGCTTAATGCCAGAAAGCTCAAGCTTAGCTGTAAACAAGTCTTATTTGGTAGTGGCTGCCTAGCCCGGTGTGCTTCCTCCTTTTGTGAGCCTATCTTGGATCGCTAAGTGGCATGATCTGATTGGGTTTGAGTAGGCATATAAGGGCTTGGGGGAAGACACAAGCAGAGAAGCAGATGTACAAGGTTCCTGAGTAAACTGCTTGAGAAGAGCTTTTGCGAGTTGCGTCGTTCTTGCTGGTCGAGGGGGACGCGACACCTAGATTCTGTCTACTGAGCAGTCCGCTGTGCTGCTTTGGTTCCTCACCCCCTCCCCATCATCCCTTTCGATAGTTGTGTCAGTCAATCTTGATTGTCAATTTAATTGGATCTGTAATCCGGAAAGACCTCTAGGCAGGTCTGTGGGGGACAGTTCCAGGAAGGATTAACTGTAAGGAGAAACTCCTACCTCAGAGTGGGTAGCACCTTCCTATAGCAGTCCAGATATAAAGAGGTCCCAAGACAAAAACAGTACTGGAGAGTTCATCTATCCCACAGTTGCTACTGTGATCCTTTGATGCATCAGAACTCAGCTTGTTCAGCCTTCTGATGTGGACTGAAGACCAGTGAATCCTCCAGACTCTCAGTACCATACTAGGAATGCTGAGGCATCCAGTCTCACAGACTGAGCATGTTATTTGATTCTCCACCTTACCACTATTCAGACGGCCACTGTTGGACTATCCAACCTATATTGTGTAAACTAGACTAATAAACCCTCTTTTCTTTTTTCTTTCTTTTTTTAATTTTTTTTTTTTTTTTTGGTTTTTCGAGACAGGATTTCTCTGTGTACCATGCCCTGACTGTCCTGGATTACTTTGTAGACCAGGCTGGCCTTGAGCTCACAGATTAAAGTCATGTGCCACCACACCCTGCTATCTTCAAATTTTAATTCTACCCTCCCCTTGGCTCAAATGTATCAAACTGTTTGCTCATCCCTAGTTCCCAGACCTTAATGATAAATGTTAACAAGAAGTTGGAGTTTTATCAGAATTCTGTCCTTTTTCTGTTTTTGTTTGCATATCATGTTCCCAGTTGCATTACATTGTAACATTATGGGTTCGGGAATAGCTGGATGCTGACCATTCAAACACTTGACTCAGATTGATGCAAGTTTATTGAACATATGAACCAAGACTGACCAGTCAGGGACCCTAATCCTGGATTTGGGAACCAGGACTGAGTACCCGAACTGTTCTGAGAGTGAGTTTTTAAAGGACAAATCATAATCAAGCAGGAAGAAAATTTAAAAAAAATCATAACAATGGTACATTGTGTTCAATCAAGCAAGAAGCACTAATTCTATACTAGGTACATTGTGCTTAATCAGCTAAACAAAGCATTTTAAGCTGATTGGCTGGAATCTGAGGCAGGAGAGAATTTAGGGGCTTTCCAGTCCCTCATTGTTCTACGGATAGGAACATGGCAGGGTATTGTGGTTTTGTATAAGCAGAGCATATATCATTAAATCCAGCAGAACAAAACAGTTAACAAAGGCTAATTTTTTTATGTCAGGCAAGCAGAGCCTGAGATCTTGAACTTAATTTCATTTTATGATTAAGATGGAGATCAAAGACAAAAATGGCTATAGGTATGCTAAAATCCGAAGCCGGCCTCTGCAGAGAAGCCTTAGCTATGCTAAAGACTGAAGTAGGCTTTTGCAGAGGTGCTATAGTTATATTAAAAACTTAAGTAGGTTTTAACAGTGATTTGATCCTGTTATTGGCTACTTTCAGGAGAACAGTAGGGTGTCTTGTAAGAGGTTGGCCTTCTTGACATTGTCATAACAGAGTGGGGTTTGCTAGGTCTTTGGTGCAGGATAGGATCACTTCCACAAGCTCAGTAGAAACTCGGGGGTTTTCTGGCCTTGAAGTTCATAACCTATGGCTCACAGTACTTTTCTTTCCCAACAAGATCCCTGACCTCAGAAAGCAGACCTACCTTATTCTCACGATTAACTCTAGGTATGTTCGTTCGTTGGCTTGCTTGCTTTTTTTTTTTGGGGGGGGGGGGGTCAAGACAGGGTTTCTCTGTGCAATAGTCCTGGCTGTCGTGGACTCACTTTGTTGACCAGGCTGGCCTTGATGAACTCACAGAGATCCACCTGCCTCTGCCTCCTGAGTGCTGGGAATAAAAGGTATGTTCCTTGTCTTTCTTAAAGAAAGAAAAAAAGAACAGTTGTGGAAGCCAGCTGCAACTGGTACAGTAGAACTCCCACACGTAAGGCTCAGGGGTCACTGTGGAAAAGGGAGTGGAAAGATTCTAAGAACCACTGGATCAGGGAGTTTGCTGTGAGATTTTGTCAGAAGCTCTACCCATTAAAGTCTTACCAATATGACTGCCTAAACATGAGCTGAACAAGAATGACACCAAATGATAGGCTAACATGGATGGGGGAAAGCCCAAGAGGCCTCAACTCTCCAAAAAAAACAAAAAGCTAAACAAAACAAACAAACAAAAAAACTACAGACAACTAAGGAAAGCTGGGAGGAGAGAAATAGTCTTCTACAAGGAAGAGCACACCAATTGGCTATCCAATATCAAATGGTCAGCCCTGAAAACATAAATACAAGTAACACTATACAAACAGAACAGGTCATATTTATGCATTTATGAATTATGTACATACATTCCCATGTGTGGGTGGGTTATGCCCAGTTCACAAAACCATAAGACAAGCCAGGAAGACTCCAACTCAATGCAAAAGCAAAAGGATCTTTAATTGGGGGTACAAGCCATGGCAAGGTCCATCACACGTTCTCCATACAGGGAGTCTGGGAATGGCCCCAAACCTGGAAAGTTTGACATTCTTTTTTGTTAAATTTATTACTTCATGTTACATCTCCATCATAGTGTCCTCTTTCCACCCCTTCCAGTCCCGCCCTCCTACCCTCTACCCCCATCCCTTCCCTCCCAATCCTCTGGAGTGGAGTGTCCCTACATAATAGTCCCCCACCCCACTTCAGCAGTCATATGAGGGCCAAGAGCCTCCTCATACACTGGGGGCCTACAAGGCAGCACCACTAGGGCAAAGTGTCTCACTGACAGGAAAAAAAGTCTATGTTCTGTTCCCTTTGGTGCATTGGTTGCAGTATAGTTATCCTGTACTATATGGATAAAATCCAATTATAAGTGAATAGATGCCATGTACATCCTTCTGAGTCTGGGTTAGCTCACTCAGGATGAGCTTCTCTAGTTCCATCCATTTGGCTGCAAATTGCATAATTTCCTTGTTTCTGATAGCTGAGTAATATTCCATTGTATAGATGTGCCACAGTTTTTTAATCCATTCTTTGGTTGAGGGACATCTGGGTTGTTTCCAGTTTCTAGCTATTACAAATAAGGCTGCTATGAACATGGATGAGGAAACTTCCTTGTGATTCAGTGCGGAGTCATTTGGATGTATACCCAGAAGTGTTATGGCTGGGTCCTGAGGCAAAGCTATTCCAAGTTTTCTAAGATATTGCCAGACTGACCTCCATAGTGGTTGCACAAGCCTGCACTCCCACCAGCAATGGAGGAGGGTTCCCCTTTCTCCACACCCTCGCCAGCATGTACTGTCATTTGAGCTTTTGATCTTAGCCATTCTGACAGATGTGAGATGGAATCTCAGAGTCGTCTTCAGTTGCATTTCTCTGATGATTAAGGTTGCTGAGCATTTCTTCAAGTGTCTCTCAGCCATTAGGGATTCCTCCTTGTGAATTCTCTGTTTAGCTCTGTTCCCCATTTTTTGATTGGATTATTTGATTTCTTGGCATTTAATTTCTTGAGTTCTTTGTAAATTTTGGATATTAGCCCTCTGTCAGATGTGGGGTTGGTGAAGATGCTCTCCCAGTCTGTAGGCTGCCATTTTGTTCGAATGACAGTGTCTTTTGCCTTACAGAAGCTTTTCAGTTTCATGAGGTCCCATTTATTGATTGTTGGTCTTAGATCCTGAGCTATTGGTGTTCTGTTCAGGAAGTTGTCACCTGTGCCAATGAGTTAGAGGGTTTCCAAAGTGGAGACCAGCGGCGTGGGGCAGAGCTCGGGGTACAGAGCAGAGGCCACTGACACTGGGCACAGGCCTGGGACCCAGAGCAGAGGCCAACGCAGACCCTGCTGCAGAAGTGGGCAAAAGCCACGCAGTGGCTGGCAGAGAGGCACAAGCATATCTGGGCTTACCCAGAAAGGTGTTGGACAGAAAGATCCCTCTACTGGATATACAATCACTTGGAAGAACATTGTTCCCAGACAGGGCAGAGGACTGCTCTTCCTGCACCTGTACAGTCTCCCGCAGGTCTGATTATTGCAGGGTCTTGGGAGGTAGCACCAACTGCCAGATAGAGGTACCTCCTGCTACCTGAGTGCCTAATATTCACACAGTCACTGCAAGTTTGACATTCTTAAGGGATAGGCAAGGGAGAGGGTGGGCAGTTAGGAAGGTGAGCAAAACGTACAGAATCACGTTTGGCCTTGTAAGATGAGCTCAGAGAGTCCTCTGATAACCCTGTTCTCAGGAGGAGAAGGAAACTCCCAGTCAGTAGTTTCATGATTAACAGCCCTCTCAAGGTAATCCTCACAGTTTCCCAGACGAGGTGTTGGAGATAGTTTATGGTCCAGGGTGGTGGTGAGTCTTGCCTGCACATACCAAGAGGCTCATGACCTGCTCTGAGGTGGAGGTCAGTCCTCCTGGAGCATACCGAGAGCCTCACTGAGAGGGGCTCATTAGGGCTATTAACCAGGTTGTATAAACATTAAGTTCTTTTGAGAGCTCTTTATCTGTGGCTCTGTCCAGATGGTCACTCAAGGCCTATGAGGGAGGGAAAGCTAGGTTTTCAGGCCTTCTTTGTTATTTTACTTTTATGAGCTTGTTACCGCAGAGAAGAGAGTTGGGTAAGAACTTGGACAGGCCAGGATGAGAGACTGGAGTTTTTGTTCTTTCAGGTGCAACAATAATTAATGAAAAATGAGGCCATACATTTGTGAGAGAGCAAGAAATTGTACATCAGAGGGCTTGGAGAGACAAAATGATAGGGGAAAATAATGTAATAATATTATAATCTCAAAAATTAAAAGAAGGGCTCAGTGGTTAACAGCGCTGACTACTCTTCTAGAGGACCCAGGTTCAATTCCCAGCACCCACATGGCAGGTCACATCTGTCTGTAACTGCTGTTCCAGAGCATCTAACACTCACACACAGACATATATGCAGTCAAAACACCAATGTATATAAATAAATTATTTTTTAAAAAGAAATCATTTTTAGAAATAGGAACATTCCATATGGGCAGGGATAGCCTCAAATTGTCAGTCTTCCTGCTTTAGCCTCCTGTGTGGTGGGATTACAGGTGTTTGCCGCCACACTAAGATCCACCACTCTGTTACCTAGACGTCAATACCTTTTATATGCCTCCAAGGAGGTCCTATGCCTTTCATTCTCAACTTGAAATTGTCACCCTATTGCCTTCAACTTTTTCTTCTCTGTTTTTATAGTATCAGTCAAGCTATAAGTCACCAGGGGCTGGGAATGTATCTCAGTGGTAGACTGCTAGCTAGTACATGCAGGGCTGTTAGTTCCTCCCCAAACACTTCAGAAGAAAAATAAAGCTCTCCCTCCAACCTCCCCTATCATTCCTTTTGCCACAGGGTGCTTATTACTAGACTTTGCACACATCACCCTAATACAGTGCCAAGGTCTTATAGGATGTGGATTATAGAAAAACATTCCCTTCTGCCCAGCATGGCTCCTGATGGTCTGGCCGGGATACAAGAAATTGTCCATCTGGAAGGCAAGCCATGCTGAATACCACCAGTGAGACACCCATGACCCTGAAAGTGCTAGGCCTAATGAGTTCTTAAGTACAGGTGGCCACCTACCGCAAAAAAAAAAAAAAATGAGGGATGCCAAGAGATTGTGAGAGACACTTGAAAGGAATGCAGCAAGTATGGACTAGACAAGTCCATGGAGGTCACTTAGTTCATGGACAGCATCAAGGTGCACGACTGTTCACCTCTTGGTCAGATGCCAGAAAATCATGCAAGGCCTACTCAGATGCAAGTTAACCAAGTACCAAGACTGGGGGACTTCTGATGGAGGCAGTCAGGAAAAGTAGGGGCAGGGCTGGCTGTGAGAGAAGCCCCAACCTACCCTTCTTTGTCTTCCTCTGATGAAGATGGGCAGAGTGACAGCTGAGTGGTGGCCACAGAGGTATGGTGAGAAATGAGGAGAGAGCAGAAGGGGATTCGAAAGTGTGCATAGGCCATACAGATGCATATACTCTCACAAACGTAGAAGAGTGTGGGAACAGGATGCAGAGTGGGATGGGTAGAAGCCCCATGGCCTCTCCCAGAAGAGACTCTCCTTTACCTTTGTATCTTCTTTGTCTTCTCCTTCTCCATGGTAAGAACATATAGTACATTTATAGACAAATTATTTTGAATTTTGTTGTCTCACCCTCAGTACCCTGTGCTCTGGCTACTGGTCCTCTGTGGTCTCTACCCTCCGTTCTTAGGTCATTTGTTCCCTCCTCTTTACATCCTTATGTCTCCCCCATTATCTTTTTTTCCACTTTATTCCCCTGTTTTCTTTCTTTCTTTCTTTCTTTTTTTGGTTTTTTGAAGCAGGTTTTCTCTGTGTATCCTTCGCTGTCCTGGACTCACTCAGTATACCAGGCTGGCCTTGAACTCACTGAGATCCACCTGCCTCTGCCTCCAGAGTGCTGGGACTACAGGCGTGCACCACCACGCTCCGCAATCACAGGCAGCTGTGAACTGCCATGTGGGTGCTGGGATTTGAACCCAGGTCCTTTGGAAGAGTAGCCAGTGCTCTTAACCACTGAGCCATCTCTCCAACTCCCATAATATTATTTTTAATTACTATTCTAATGCCAGTTTGTGTGACACACATCTATCAGCTACTCAAAAGTCTGAGGCAGAGAAATTTAAGTCTAGAAGTTCAGGACAACATAGTGACAGGTAATTAAAAAAAGGAAAGAAGGACAGAAGGACAGAAAGAAAACAGGGGAATAAAGTGGAAAAAAAGATAATGGGGGAGACATAAGGATGTAAAGAAAGAAAGGAAGATAAAACTGGAGGTGAGGAGAGAATAAGGAGAGAGAAAAAGGAACAAAGGGAGAAGGGAAGTTCACTATCTCCCCACACTCCTCAAATGACTGATCTATCCCAATAGCTAGTTAGTATTCCTTTCTACCACTGCTGAGTCTGAACTGTGCTGATTCTTGTGTCAGAGAATATGCACCATCTACCATGAGTAATGAAATCCTAAATACAGGGCAAGCAATGAAAGATCTAGGTCCAGACTCCCATCACAGTACCTGCTTGGTCAGACCACTTCTACAGAGTCTGGACTCCCTGGGAAATCAGCTCTGAGATGGACACTCATTTACGGGATGTTTGTGAAGGGCTACACTTGGAATGGACAGACACTCATGAAAAGGCAGTAAAGGACAGAAGGGGAGAAGCTAAGCTATAAGGCGGCCATAATAATGGCTTCAGCTAACCCCACCAGGAGACTCTAAATGACTGTCTTGTACTAAGTGGGCTGGGCTTTTATGGCCCTCCATTGATTAGTCGTTGAGTGGACAACCCCTGAGAAAGAGGCATGACATTGAGTGAGGCAGTTTTCTTATGTTTTTGGTTGTGACTCTGCCCAGAGGCAGTTTTCTTTAGCAAAGGCAATCCCAAAAGATGGCTGACACTTGGGGATGGTGAGATGGCTCCGCAGTTAAGAGCACTGGCAGCTCTTCCAGAGAATCTGGGTTCAATTCCCAGCACCCACATGACATCTCACAACCATTTGTAACTCCAGTCCCAGGGGATCCAATGACTTCTGGCTGAAGACAACAAACACACACGTTGTGCATAGACACACATCCAGGCAAATACATATTTTTTTTTAATTTAAGAGATGACCAATACCAATTGCCATCTTCTAGACATGCTCCCATAAACTAGAGAAAAATCTCTTTATTCTTTCTCCTAATAGGTATGGAAAATGACACATTCACTTCAACAATAACCACAAACAAATGACTGTGTTAACAAAGACACATTGGACACAGCCATCACAACCAGTAATACTATTTCATTAAAATGGTATTTTTTTTTCATCTGCTATGATTCACTCGTATTTTTCAGGGACTACACTCCTCAGTTAAATATCCAACAGGGACTGAGTGGTGCACATGTGTGAGGATATTGGAGTCTAAAAGTCTCTGTGATACACTGTGTTTAAGTTGCATTTATTTACCTAGTGTTATCTTAGTGGGTAGAGGAATTTCTGAGGCATCTACCTGACTTTTTCTACTACAAATAGCTCTTGCTCTACTGAACAATATATCAGTGTAAGGCTTCTGCCTACTGCTCAGTGTTCCAGATACAGTTGTATATTTTAGGACTAGGAAAATGACCTTCCAGAAAAGGCCTATGGTGGCCTGTTCTTGAGCAGGGACTGTACGTATTACCTATCCCATGGGTTTCTTTGCTGAAAAGTTACTAATTTTCCTTCTTTTAATTAATTATTTTTTTCTTTTTAAAATGTTTTAAATTTATTTTTTCAAGTTACATCTCAATCGCTGCCCCCCCTCCCAGACCCAACCTCCCAATTTTCCCCCCTCTCCCTCCTCTCCTTTTTCCTCATATGGAGGATCCCTCATACATCAACCCCCCTCAGTTCATCAGTCACATGAGGGCTAAGAGTCCTCTTGCTCTTGTACCTGACATGGCCGCCAAGCTAGGGTAAGGTTTTCCACTAATAGGCAACAAAGTCCATGACTTATGACCCCTGCTGGGTTGAGTTTCTCATAGGATAGTTATGCTAAGCTCCTGTCCCTTTGGGTCTGTGGGTTGTAGGATAGTTATCCTGTACTATATGGCTAAAATCCAGTTATAAGTGAATACATATCATACGCATCTTTCTGGGTCTGTGTTAGCTCCCTCAGGATGTACCACATGCATGAAGTTCCTGTGGAGGCCAGAAGAGGGTGTCTGAATCCCTGTAAATGGAGTTACTGGCAGTTGTGTGCTGGAAAACAAACTTAGGATCCTCTGGAAGAGCAATAAGTGGTCTTAACAGCTAGGCCATCTCTCCAGCCTCCTAATTAATTAACTAATTAATTAATACTAATTTCATTTTTATTTAATAATTATATTGGGGGTATGGTTTAGAGTTCAGAAATATTCTATTTTTTTCTTAAACTTTCTCTTGATTTTTTTCAAACTTTCATACCTGAGTAACATAATTTACATCATTTCCACCCCTTCCTCTTCCCTGTCCAGCTCTTCCAATTTCCCCCTACTCCCTCTCAAATTCATTACCTCTTCTTCTTTAAATATTTTGTCTCTCTCTCTCTCTCTCACACACACACACACACACACACACACACACACACACATCCTACAGAGTCCATTTAGTGTGTTCATATGTATATGTGTTTAGGGCTGATGACTTGTGATTGGACAATCTATCAGGGTGCTTTAGGAACTGATTCTCCCTCTCCTAGCAACCATTCATTACTTGTAGTTCTCCATATAGGGTAGAGTCTTGTAAGATTCCCCATCCACATTGGCATGTCAACTGGTTCAGCCATTATGCAGGTCATTTTTAGGACAACATATTGAGATTCCATAGGTACATTTCCTTGTCATATTTAGAATGCATTATCTCAAGGCAAACTTCCTGGCCCTCCGACTTGTGCAATCTTTCTGCCCTCTTTTCTGATGATGGTCCCTGAGCCTCAACTATAGGACTTATAGCCAGGAGGTGGTGGTGCACACCTTTAATCCCAACACTCTAGAGGCAGAGTCAGGTGGATCTCTGTGAGTTCAAGGCCAACCTGGTCTACAGAGAGTGCTCCAGGACAGCCAGGGCTACAAAGAGAAACCCTGTCTCAAAACCCTATCTCAAAAAGACAAAAAAGAAAGAAGGAAGGAAGGAAGAAAGAAAGACAGCCAGGGCTACAAAGAGAAACCCTGTCTCAAAACCCTATCTCAAAAAGAAAAAAAAGAAAGAAGGAAGGAAGGAAGGAAGAAAGACAGCCAGGGCTACAAAGAGAAACCCTGTCTCAAAACCCTATCTCAAAAAGAAAAAAAAGAAAGAAGGAAGGAAGGAAGGAAGAAAGACAGCCAGGGCTACAAAGAGAAACCCTGTCTCAAAACCCTATCTCA